>CM053770.1:8444950-8493693 GCA_028658325.1 Potorous gilbertii | reverse complement strand
GAAAAGTGAGGCTTACTCTCTTCACATATGGCTTAAGGAGGGAATAATATGCTCACTAAATTTGGTATAAAAATCTATCTTACACTAAAGGAAAGGAGGAGAGGAGGGAACAAATGGGTGAGGGGAATGATAGAAGGGAGGGCAAATGGGAGAAGGAAGTAACCAGAAGTAAACACTTTTAGGAAGGGACAAGGTGAAACGAGAGAATTAAAAAAAAGGGAGGACAGGGTAGGATAGAGGACAACATAGTTAGTATTACACAACATGACTATTATGGAAGTCTTTTGCAAAACAACACATACATAGCCTGTATTGAATTGCTTGCTTTCTCAGTGGGGATGGGGAGGGAGAGAGGGAAGGAGAGAAGTTGGAATTTAAAGTATTAGAAACGAATGTTGAGAATTTTATTGCATATAACTGGAAAATAAGAAACAGGTAATGGTGCATAGAAATTTATCTTGCCCTACAAGAAAAGAGAGAAGATGTGGATAAGGGAAGAGTGGGATGTGGCAGAAGGCAGAGTACATTGAGGGAGGGGGTATTATGGGTGGGGGAGGGGAGAGATGGGGAGAAAAATTGAAACTCAAAATTTTGTGGAAATGAATGTCGAAATCTAAAAATAAATAAATACGAAGAAAGCATTTAGCAAACCTTAAAGCGTGATGTAACATGCTAACTATTATTCTTGCTATCATAGTTATTATTTTCCCCCACCTTGTTCTATTTCTCTCTTTCACATTCTCCTCCTCTTCTGATTCTTCGTCTTCCTACTCTTTCTCTCTTTTCTTCTCTTTGATTCATTTGTATGGATATATTTTCTACCAATTCTAACTTTGATCCTCTCCCTTCTTCAGAGGTAAATTAATAGAGCAAACATTATGACACCTTATTGTCAACTTTTTGGTAGTGGTCTTCTTCAGAATGAACTCACATGATCTTTAGATGACTCCCCTTTACTTGAAGCCTTGGCAAGGCAGTTGGACTTCAAGGAACTTAGATTCAAATGCAATGACCTTTGAAAACCCAAAGTAAACTCTATGTGATGATGAAACTGTCAATGAAAAGTGGAGGGACTGTTCAACATTAAACAATAATCCTAAACCATACAAGTTTTAATTTCTGTTCTTTAACCAGAAAACAGGAAGTTCGGTTAAATTATTTTGACTTTAATCAAAACAAATATGGCAAAATACAAGAACATGTTCAATGTAGTTGTTGATATTCACTCATGCATGTGAAAACAAACACATGTATGCTTGTGCTATGCAGGAACTCATGAAGGAAGTCAAACAAACATACACATTCATTCACACATGGATGCATTTTGTTTCCTGATTAGAAGGTTGTACAGTTAGATTTTAGTTGTTTTTTTCTTTGTTTTGCTTCATGGATTTTTCTTTTTTGGTTTGTTTTATATACTTCCAATATGGCATTAATATATTCTGTTATCTTTTAACAGGTTTTGGCTTCAATTCAGTTGAATTCTATACATACATATGCATATATAAATTTATAAATTACATATGTATATCTATACACATGCGTGTTTATATGTCTGTATATGTATGTGTGTTACTGAATCCCTTCGGCCAAAAACAGACCTTCCTTAATGAGAAACATAGTTCATTCAGTTTCTTTCATTGTTAATTTATACAGTAGTAAAGAATATGGCTTTAAATTAGTTATAATCTTCATTTATATAATTGACAATTAAGTTAGCTCATTAAAACTAATTGATTACAGAATGAATGTTACAGTGGGATAAGTCTCTTTTCATGCAAAAAAAATCAGCAGTGGAACCAATGTGTTTAATTCATGAAAACCCCAAGTAAGTTATCAGGAGAGATGCTACTTTTTTCTTCTCTGATTTATTTAATATGTAAACGGATCACTACTTATTTGTGAACATGTGATGAAAATATTGCAACTGCCTCTTCCAGAATTGTTTTAAACTTATTCCAACTACCAGTGGTCATTTAATTCATGAGACCAAAACTCATGCAAAGGATTGCTCACTTCTCACTATATACTGGCACCACAACTGCCTGACAGCCTCCAGGTAGGAGTAAAAGGCTGTACTGAAATTCCACTGAGATGAATAATAGGTTTGGGAATTGTTGAGGTATGATTGAAAATGTTATGTCCAACTTTAGTATCTTCTCACTTGACATGCTCCAGCTCATCCAAAGAAGGAAAGAAGAAACCTGAGGGAAGGAAGCTTGAACCTAGAGGAATTATTTTAACAGAAGATTGTGGAATATAAGAGCGGAATGATCGATTGATTGATTGCTCTGTAGATACCTCTCAGATATTTTGGTACGTTCTCTCGTTATTATCTCTCTCTTTCACAAAGATATTTGCTGTTTCTGGGATATGCTCATTGACTCACTCATGACTGATTACCCAATATGGAGTTACCATTAATGGCAGCTGAAACTTCAAGAAATTGCTTTGTTTGTTTTATATAAACATAAACAAAAGTTCCAGAGCTTTGTGCCGGGCAATTTAGGTGAACTAGAAGATTCTAAATAAAATACATGACTCTGACAGGATTATCTTATATTTTTATGAAAAATGTTAATCAATGAATAGAAAATTACCTTATACCAGTTTACAAGTATTTTTTTTTATTACTTTTTGGTCTGCTGATTATATTGGTATTTAAATCTAATAAACGGCCATATGCTTTTTTAAAGGGGGCTCAACCCAGAGAATGGAGATCTAGGTAGTACTGAAGAGTGACAGCCCTATAGTCAGGAAAGATCAAATTCCTAAGTTCAAATCTAGCCTCAGATTCTTACTAACTGTGTGACCCTTGGCAAGTCACTTAACTCTGTTTGCCTGAATCATCCTCATGAGCTGGAAAAGGAAATGGCACACCACTCCAGTGTCTGACAAAGAAACTTTAAATGAGGCCACAAAGAATTGGACATGACTTAAATAACTGAAAAATAACCCAAAGAGTCTTTAACTTATCAACATGCACCAGTCTAGGGAAGCAGATTCAAACTTGCAAGTTTAATAGGACTATAACAATATTTGGCCAAGGGACATGCATCAATGGAAGGGGATGGATTTTAGAGATTAGGTCACGGAGGGATCATCAGTACTCCTGAAACTTCCATCCCAATAAAACCCAGACGACTGGCTTCTCTCTTCTTGATAAATGGCGTGCCAAAGATGTAGTAATGGAAGCAGTACGGTCTGATTACAGGCAATGTAAAGGTACATTGTCTTCAAAGAATTTATAAAAATAATAAAATTGCCTAAGAGTTGATTTGCTTTTTATTATTTCTATGTTCCAGTAATTCTAAACAATGTCCACAACCAAATATTCATCATTCCCCCAAAATTGCTTGCTGGTCAATAATATTTGCTGGTTGAATAATTGCAGGGATCAGTTGTTTTAATATTGTTTTTATCAACAAAAATAACAACAGCAGTAAAAGCTTCGCATTAGCATATTTTTGTCGCTAATCCTTTGCTAAACATTGCATTTTATCTGGAAGTTTATTCAGAAAACTCCCATTATACAGCTGTCCCCCCAGTACAAGGGGACTCGGCTCCATGTTTTCGCTTGGAGAATATATTTGTAACTGATCCAGAATCATTTGAGCTCACTTCAGGCACACTTTACAACCCCTACAATCCTACATATTTCTGCATTTCAACAATAGGTTTAAAATGAGCAACGATAATTTAGCAATTGTAAAGACCAGGAAATAGAACTCAAATTTTGTCATCATGTGGGAAAATGGACAGTTTTCATTCATATTTACATCTTGAAAAACTGAAGTCATGTAAACCATGAGGTGTGATATTTTGGGTTGGCTACTCCTCATTTTTAGTTCATACATAAAACATTTTACTGAATTTGGATAGTATATTCAAAATTAAAATAATTCTGTTTTAAGTAATTACTTCTAAACAAAAAAAAAGAATCAAGAAAATAAAATGTTTTATCAGAGATCTAATGAAGTAGATATTTAATTATACCTTTTATAAACATTTCAATTTTATTCAAATTCACTTGTGAAATGGGACTTTCATTAATAACTGCTCAAATTATTCATATGTCTAAGCTTACTCCTATTTAGATATCTGTTGTTTTGTGTTAAAGAAGCTTTTCTAGATTTAAAATTAATAAAAATATTATTCAGTCAACTGTGAGTAAAAAATAGATTGACAAATTTGGCTATGCTATCAAAAAATATGTGAAGATTAACTCTGACAAAATTATTTATAAATTTTCACAAGGCTCAAAAATTGTAATGCTATTCATTACTTTGACAGACCAAGAAGTTGCTATTGTTTTCTTTCCTTTTCAAAAATACATCAATGTAATTTAAATGCATTAATCCCTATAGATCCACTCCTGAATTGTACTCATCATTTTCCTTGCTTTTTCCCTTAGGAGTTCTCAATACACCCATCAGTACCTTTGACATTAGGAAATCATAGCCCAATGTTGCCTTGACCTTGTCCTGGGACATAGTTTATTTAAAAGTCTCTAACCAATTCAAACAACAGTGCATTATAGTTTCTATAAAGTAAAATTTTGAACAGCCAGCTACTGTTCTTTTTGCCCTTTGATGGTGCCCAAACTAAACAGTTCCCTATCCATTACAAAAGGCTACTGTAAAGCACCTTATTATGCATCATTTGAAGAGGGTGGAAGAACACAAATCCAGAAATCCTTTGGAATTTCAAACTTTATAAATAGCCTAGCAATGAATGACAGCTTAAGCCGTACTATGCAAAAGGCATGGCAGAGACAATAAATTATTGGAACCAAGTTGGTTTTTCCATATTATTCTAACCCTTGAGCATCACCGGGACAATTTCCCCTAGCTATATTTCTATAGGGAAGTCCAAAGGCAATATTTGGAATGATTTCCCATGAGCTGTTGTGATGATCTGCATTATTAAAATCTATTATTTACATCATGGCAGCCATGTTTGCCAGGAATAAGGCAAAGTAGAAGGGTTCTGTGAGTCTCCAACTCTTGGCTATTTGCTATACCCCTGATATTTTGCATCTGAATGCAGAGGAAGCAAATCTTTCTTCTTTGTGCCCATGGTTCATTTGTACTGGAAAGAGTTATAAAAACTTCACCTTTTGTCATTTAGTTAAAACTAGTATAATAGAGGAAATAAATTTTGGAAAGTGATTGCTTAATGAACTAAAGATTTTTTAACAATGCCAGCTTACATGACAACTGAGTTTTTCTGGTTATGGTTATGGAAACACCAACTTCACTGTGGGTAGAAATATGGCCCAAAGAGAGAGAAATGACCTGTATGCTAACTTGGTATAGAGACAAGGGCATAAAATCTATTTACTGAAACCTCCACCCCCAAAACTGTCTCATGACAAGAAGTGAAATCCCCAGGGTTCACTTTGGGGAATTTTCCCATTTCCCTGGAGGAGAACCCCATCTCAGAAACCAAAGGAAAATATATGACTGATTTCCTCAATATACCAGGACTAACTCCCCACTCCTAAGTATGCAGGTATTTCATGCCCTAAAGAAAAGCTGATGAAAGGAACAAAATTGATTTTCTGATAGGAATCAATTAGTCTCCAAAATATCTATCTATCTATCTACATACATATCTATATCTATATCTATATATCTGTTCCTGATAATACAAAGGATGAGAGTTTCTCTATCTTAATGTCTCTCCACCACAATTGCTCTTATCCACTGGAAAGAGTGGTGGGTGTGATGTGAGGAGGGGGAGAATGCTCCATAGCATTCACTGCCTGCTGCTCCACCAACTTCTCAGGCAAGGCAAAAAGACAAATCTCACTTTCCGATTCCAACTTCCATGTGTCAAAGGAGAAAGGAATTATCCAGAGTGTCCTCATTTCTCTTTTTTTTTGAGCCCTCAAGAAATCCTATTTATATAGAGAGTGAAAAAGAAAGAAGGAAGCAAGGATGCAATTGTTAAATATCTACTATGTGCCAAGCTGTAGGCTCTTTACAAATATCTCATGTGATCCCCACAATAACTCTGGAAAGTAGGTACTATTAATATCCGTATTTTACATACAAGGAAACTGAGGCAGACAGAGGTCAAACAACTAATAAATATTCCTTACCAGATTTGAACTCAGGTCTTCCTGATTCCAGGTTCAGTGTTTTATCCATTGAACCATACAGCTGTTTCTGAAAAAATAAAACATTCTTGGAAAAGATACAGTAGAGCCTGACATAATATAATCATGTAAAACTACATATCCTCAACTTTGAATACTTTGAATACTGTGGTATAGTTAAGGAAGTGCTAGCCTTGGAGATCGGAGAGATCTGGCCTCATATCCTACTAACCAAAATCTCCCAGACTTTAGAATCATTGGCAAAAATTTGAGCTTCTTTGAAGAGCCACAGTTACCTCCTCGGCACAATGGGCATGATAATAGTTGTGGCACTCACCTCGCAGAGATGTTATGAGGGACAAATGGAATAATGAAGTAGAGACGATTTTCACCCTTAAAACACTACAAAGACAGTGTATGTTTATTCAATCAATAGTGTGTGCTACTAATAGAAACAGATCAATAGTCACATTTTTGTGGGGGATGGTGGTGGAGACATCTGATCTTGAATAATCCAATATAAACATTTACTAAATGGCAGACCTAGGATCCAACTTTTTTAAAGTCAAAATCACTCTCCTGTCATTAAGCCCACATTCTAATGAGGGAGAGATCACAGGTGAAAAAGTAAGTACATACAAAACATTTTATATAGATGGAACAGGGACTGGCCACTGAATTCAGTATTCATGAGTGTGGGGAGAGTGCCACTCATGCAATTTGTAACATGAAAAAGAGAGCTTGCTTATGGAAGATTCATGGAGACATGGGATGGAAATACCTTGGACAGATGATGGAGTAGGTGTGAACATTCTGGAACTAGCTCCAAGACAAGAAGCAGAACCAAAATATGATCCACATGATGATGATGATTTTTTGTTTGCTTGGAGGTGCATTCCAAAGGAATTAATCAAAAACCTTCTCTCCTTCTCTCTGTCTCTCTGTCATTCTCATAATATATTAAAATATATATTATACATATTGTTTCATACATATAAATGACTCAAATCTGTTTGTGATCCTCTCATTTTACTCATTTTTCTGTCTTTTCTGTTTTCACCCCTAACCTGAATAAGGCTGGGTTTTGCCTCAAATGGTGAGACTCTCTGTGAACCACAGCTGGCCTCTTTATAGCACTCGGAATGTGGATTAAATGAAATACTACAAGGAGGGAAAAAGGAAAGAAAATCTGGAATTTCACAAGGTACAACCTGCAGCTCTTTCTCCAGGGCCAATCAGGAAGGCCATGTTTTAATGTAATGCACAGAAAAGAGTTTGCTCCTTTTATGAAAGATTTTATAAATTAGAGTTTGGAAGTTGGGGCAGGGAAGAGGGAAGGGGGAGGTGGGGTGGGGCAACTTAATGCAGGATCTTCCCAGGTGGAATGTCTTCTGATCCAGTATCTTGAAGCAGAAGAGACAAGGGTGACTCCCAAGAATATTCTTTCCAGTTTGGGACTATGGAACCCAGAGGTAGCTTTACTGACGAGTAATAGCAATCATGTTTCCCCTCAGCAATGGCACTGCAATGGACAAGAGCAGGACAGCACCAGCATTCAGTGGCTCCATCTGCTTTTACAGTCTGCCTCTATTTCTCCTGGGAAAACAAAATGCTTCCTTTGAAAAATCCTAATTCTGAAAGTCTTTATTTTTGTTTCCCCCTGGGCTGCCCTGAAAAGCTCAGAACTTTAATTCATTTTTGGACTGCACTAAAGAATAGGGCTGTGGTCTTCCTATTTCTCTCTTCCTAGTTCATACAGTTAGTCGCCAGTCAGTTATGCAACTTTTGTTAGAATCTGAGCACCAGAGGTTGAGAGCTGGCAGGCTCCTCTAAAGCTAGTTATTCCAACCCCTGCCTTTTATAGACGAGGGAATGGAGGACCTCGCAGCCAAATGCATTGCCTATGGTCTCACAAGGAATAAACACGAGAAGCAGATTTCAATGAACATTGCCGCATATTTCTGACTCTGGTCAATGCACTTTGCGTGGATTGCTCTACCCAGGCTGCCATCATGTGTCCAGGGAAAATATTGCTAATGTGGATCCAAGTAAACCACAAGAGTTCTGAGCTCTCCTCTTCTTCCTAACATAAGGCAGGCTGGGAAAGTTTGGAGGCACAGAGTTGGGAGTACAGATGGTCTGTGTAGCTGAGTCTTTGCTCCAAAGGAATCCAGCCTGAGTTGAATGTGTCAGAGTGTATCCTAGACATGAGGAGTTACAGGCTATAACATGGCTTAATGCATAATTAGGAGGTTTCTGTGCTTGAAGATTTCTTTTGTAAGGGAAGAAATAGTTTTTTTTCTGTACCTGAAATCTTCTCTTTCGTACCTTGAGCAACTTTTTGTGAATGTACCCTTGTTAGGGGAGACCCTACGTATGAGACATACCTATGATTATTTGAGATTTTCCTCTGGGCTTCTACTCTGGAGTGAGGGCATAGTGAACAAAAATGTGAAAAAAAAGCCTGATCCACCTCATTGCAGTCCGGCTATTGCCCTTCCCAACAATGAACCCAATCTACATGGGGTCAAAACTGAATAAGTTATTCTTTTCCTTTTCTTTTTCCTTTCCTTTCCTTTCCTTTCTTTTCCTTTCCTTTCCTTTCCTTTCCTTCGTTCCTCTCATTATTTTACTTTTAATTCTTTCTCTCTCTTCTTCCTTTATTTCTGTTAATCTTTTATTTTTCTTCTCTCCTTCCCTTTTTATTACTTTGTCTTCCTTCCTTCCTTCTCACATTTCTGTTATCCCTTAATTTAATTTTTCTCTCTTTCTTACCCCTCTATTTTTATTTTTATTCTTCCTTTCTTCTTTCCTTCCTTGATTTCTATGTTATACCTTTATTTTAATTTTTCTTCTTTCTTTTCTTTTTTCCTGAATTTCCTTCTTTTCTGTTGAGAGGATAAAAGTTGATATTATGTGGCACATAGGTACTGAATTGTAGAAGTTAGAATTCTAAACCCTCATCTGATAGACCAGAAACTCAGGCCCATGAAGGCAATGTGACATAAATAGTAGAGTCCAGCAAAAATCTTAATTCTTAATATTTGACTAAGCCTAACAAAACCTACCAAGTGAATCCCATTCATGGAAAGTTCCGTGTTTCTTTCTCTTCCTGCTCCCATTTTTTTTATGGCTGCCACATGGTTTTGAATCTAGGAAAAAAGAGTTTCTGTTTAGTCAGAGAGAGCTGGGATCTTTTCTTATTTTCTCTGGAAGGGCTCCCCTATCCTTTCTTCATTTTCTTTCTCCCTGGTGTGTCAGGCCTCAAATTACATAGCTGCAAGAAGTTTGATTTGTAAATGTCATGTTTGCATGCCACGGAGAAGAGGCCACTTAGTCTGCACGGAATAAATGGGCAACCAGGCCCAAGAAGCCCAAAAGGACCTGGTTAGGTACGTGGCAAAACCTTCCTCCACATCTCACCAAGGCCTCACAGAGCTGAGCTGCTGTCCGGCCCCAGCCCAGAGTTAAAGTTAGCAGGGCAGTACACTATCACTCTGACTTGTTTAGATTTTTTTCTTTTGATTTCTGCCTTTGCCACATTCTGTCCATCCTCCTGACCATTCTTAGCAGCTGTAACAACACTGCGGTATTACCCGTAATTTGCAACTTATCAAACATGATTGAACCTTGTTCTTTTGTGTAAACGAAACAGAACTCTTTGGTTAGCTTTCCTTATACTTTGGAAAAAGCGCAAAGGAAACCAAAGCTGTATTTGCATGCCAGACAATGAAACAGAACACAGAGTGTATACATGCCTCTGACATTGTAATTACTGAATGCATTTTATAGTCCTTGTATGGTCCTTGGCTTTGGCTGGCTGGAAATCAGCTGTATCAACATTTAATCAAAGTCTTATAGATTGGGCTTGTATATTTTTCTAATGTCAAAATCAAAATTCTGAGCCTAGAAAATAGGCTGAGCTTGGGGATGGGAGAAGAGATGGAAATGTATTTTAGATACAGTCAAAAAGTAATGAACTTCCAAAGCCCCTCAAAGGCCCCTCATCGAGGACCTGTCAGTTAGGAAATAGATGCTCAGAGATGGAGCAAATGTAAAAGAAAGTTTATTCCTTCAGAGATTTAGCAATGTCTAATTCATTTAGCTGGAATTCCCTTTCAGGTTTGTCTTTTGCCTGAACAAAAGCTGCTTTTCTTTTTTAGCGTGAACATGAAAGAGAAGAGCCCTGAGTCTGGAGTCAGAGGACTTGGCTTCACAGCCTAGTGGGGCTAAGATCCCTTACCTTTTCAGCCTTCATTTCCATAATTTTAAACAATAATAACCCACGGCCATAAAGAGTTTTACATTTTGTGAATCTCTTTAACTTTATCTCATTCAAGTCTCATCTAACCACGTGAGCTAAGTGCTGTTTTTATGGTAGTTGGGTGGGACAATGGCAGGAGCATTAGACCCAAGTTCAAATACTCCTCTGACTCTTAGTCTTTGGGTGACCCTGGGCAGGCCACATAGAGTTGTCATGAGAATCAAATAACACATATAATTAAATAACACATATCAAGTGCTTTGTAAGGTATCTATTTTGCATTTGGAAAGAATTTTTTTAAAACAGCTATCTCTGTATTATAAGCCTTGCACTTTCCTTACTGTACTATGATTGCCTCTCAGAATGAATGCATTAAATCACTTTAAAGCATATTTGGAGGCAGTTCTCCATTTTACATCTGTAGCTCTCCATGGTTTCTACTCTAGGAAATATTGTATCCCAACTTGAACTAGGACCTCCTTCTTCCCACCTTTTTCAGCTTCCTTTTTGTGTACTAATTCATTCAGATTATAAGCAACTTGATGGAAGGGACCAACTTTCTTTTTATATTTTACTTTTTCTTTTTAATTGGTATGCCCAGCACTCAGAGCCTAGCCCATTGGTAGGCACTTAATAAATATTTATTGAAAGTGAATTATTTTGGAGTAGGAATTGCCCAGGGAAGGCTGAATCTGAAGCAAAAGTGCATATTCTCAAACCTCTGGGAATGGGAATCCAGCAGAACCGAGTGAGAGAGAAGTACAGAGTCCATGGCAGCAGCTGCACCCACTCATGGAGTGATCAGTCCACAAACTAAATGTTTGAAAATTACCTACTTGAACTTCCAGGTGCCAAGATGGTAGAGTAAACTGTAAGTACTCTCACCCTCCCCTTGTTGACCTTGAAAAACCCAGAGAATATTTCCCCATGACAAACGCTAGAACAGTGGAGCTAGCAGAAGGGGAACAACAGTCTTTCAGCTCAAGAAGCTAGGGAGATCAGTGAGAAGAGTATCTCTTGCTGTGGCTGAAAGGGAACAGTGGAGATCTGGAGGCATCCCATCAAGCCTCATATCAACAGACCAGGGTGAGATCCTGAGCCTTACCTGGGTGGAGCCTGTAAGTTCAAACTCCAGGACCCCAGGCATGCCTTAGCACAGCTGGGGGAATTGGGAAGACACCAACGTAGATGAAGATCTACCAGCCTCTGGGGTAGCCCATACTCTAGAGTAGCCCTAGATGAGTAAGAGACCTCCTGAAGTCAGACTACACTTCCCCCACACCTCACGCCTTAAGCTTCCGTGTAACCCCAGGAAAACTGAGAAAGACTTCACCTGGTCTCAACCTTGGCACACACCAGCCAGCTCAGTACTAGGTAAGCAGCAGCATTATATATCTTCTGGTTGAAAGAACCAGAGGCCACAACACACAAAGTCAGTAAACAGGTGTCAGGTTCCTACCACAACAAACATGGGACATGGTACTCTAAGACCCAGAAGCAGAGATCTATTTTAAAAGCCAGAAAAAAGATGAGCACTATGAGCAAGAAGTAAAGCAGAAAAGCAAAGATCATAGAATCTTATTACAGGGAAAGAGAAGATCAAAATACAAATTCAGAAGAAGACAGCACTGAAAATATACCCACATATGAAATCTCTAAAGGGAATATGAATTGGCCTCAAGCCCAAAAAACACTCTTGGAAGAGCTCAAGAAAGATTTTAAAAGCCAAATTAAAAAGGCAGAAGAAAAAGTGACTGATAATATTAAAAATACGATTGACAAAATGTAAAAAAGAAAAAAAAATTCACGAAGAGAACAATTCCTTAAAAAGTACAATTGATGAAATGGATAAGGAGGTACAAACCTAACTGGGAAAATTACAAATGGGAAGTGAGGCACAAAAGTCAATTGAATAAAAGAATTGTTAAAAATTAAAATTGAGTAAGTAGAAGCTAATGACTCTATGAGACATTAAGAATCAGTCAAACAAAATCTAAAGAATTAAAAATCAGAAGAAAATGTAAAATATCTCATTGTAAAAATCAACTAAAAGAGATCCAGGAGAGAAAATCCAAGAAAGTATTGGTCTACCAGAAAACTATGATAAACAAAAGAACCTGTACAATATCTTCCAATAAATCATCAAGGAAAACTTCCCTAAGGTCCTAGATCCAAAGGGCAAAATAATCATCAAAATAATCCACTGATCACTTCCTGAAAGACATTCTAAATTGGAAATGCCAAGGAAGGTTGTTGCCACATTCCAGAACTATCAGGTCAAGAAGCAAACACTGCAAGCAGTCACAAAGAATTCAAATATCAAGGAACTACAGGATCACACAGGACCTTGCAGTTTCTGAATTAAAAATTGGAGGGATTGGGATATTATATTCCTTAAGGCAAAGGATCTTGGACAACAATCAAGGATCAATTACCCAGCAAGAATTGAGCATAAACTTTCGGGCAAGAACATTAAATGATATAAGGGATTTCCAGACCTTCCTGATGCAAATGTTGGAGTTTCAATAGAAGTTTCAATAGAAACTTTGATCTTCAAATACAAGACTCATGAGAGGTATAAAAAGGTAAACAAGAGAAAAAGAAAAAAATACATAATAACTTGTTATTAAATTTGGGCAAACTGTTTACATCCCTAAATGGGAGGATGATATTTGATAATCTTGAGAATTATATTTATTATGACATTTAAAAGGGATATACATGGATAGAAGGAGTGGGTCCAAATTAACTGATGTGATGAAAACATAATTAAAGAGTGAAAAAGGGTTGTAATGGGGGAAGAGGAAACATGGAGGCAGAAAAAGGCAAACTATACCAGGAAGAAGCATAAAATCATATTCTACTAGAGGGAAAGAAAGGAGAGAGATGAGCACTGTTTGAGCTTTACTCTCATCTTATTTGGTTCAGTGGGGAACAACATACCCAGTTAAGTGTAGAAATCTAAATTGCCCTACAGTTAGTAAGAGGGGAAAAAGGAAAGAAAAAGGAGGGAGTGGTTAGAAGGGAGGGAAGAAGTAGTAAAAACAAGGGAAGAAAAAGGGAGCAGTGATGAGAAAAGGAAAGGAAGAACAAGGGAGGCAGTGGTCAAAAGTAAAACTCTTGAGGAGGGGAAAGGAGAAATAAAAGCATAAAAAAGGGGGAAATAAGATAGAGAGAAAGACACTGATAGTAATCATAACTGTGAATTTGAATGGGATGAACTCTCTGATAGAACAGAGGCAGGTAGTACCATGGATTAAAGCCATAGTCCTATGGTGTGCTGTTTACAGGGGGATACACACAGGGTGAAGTGAAGAGCTTGGAGTAGAAAATATTATGCATCAAATGATGTAAAAAAAAAAACAAGGATAGGGATCCTATTCTCAGGCAAAGTCAAAGCAAAATTACATCTAATCAAAAGAGATAAGGAAGGAAAGTATATCTTGCTAAAAGGCACCATTTACAATGAAATAATATCATTACTAAATATACATGCACCACAAGTGGTATAGCATCCAAGTTCTTATTTTTTTTTACATTTTCACTTAAGTCATGCTGCAGATAAGAATTAAAATGAATAGGAGGAACCATGAAAACAAAACAAAACATAACAAAAGAGAAAATGAACTGTTTCAATCGGTGATCCAGTTCTATAGTTCTTTTTGCCTCAAGAGTATATTGGGAATTTTTTAAGTCCTTCCATTGCTGTGAAGGGCTAAGTCTATCAGAAAAAGTCCTCACACACTGTGGTTGTTGCTGTGTACAAAGTTCTCCTGGTTCTGCTCCTTTCGCTCAGCATCAGATCGTATGTCCTTCCAGGCCTCCCTGAAGTCTTCTTGTTCATCATTTCTTATAGCACAAGAGTGTTCCATTATTGTCATATACCACAACTTGTTCAGTCATTCCCCATTTGATGGGCATCCCCTTGATTTCCAGCTCCTGGCCACCACAAAGAGAGCTGCTATAAATATTTTTGTATATATGGAACCCTTTCCTATTTTTATGATTTCTTTGGGGTACAGTCCTGGAAGTGATATTGCTGGGTCAAAGGGTATGCACGTTTTTGGGCATAGTTTCAAATTGCTCTCCAGAATGGTTGGATCAGCTCACAGCTCAATCGGCAATGAAATAGTGTTGTAACTCTCCCACATCTTCTCCAACATGTATCATATTCCTGTTCTGTCATGTTAGCCAATCTGATAGGTGTGATGTGTGGTACCACAGAGTTGTTTTGATTTGCATATCTCTAGTCAGTAGTAATTTAGAGCATTTTTTCATATGACTATAGATAATTTTAATTTCTTCCTCTGAAAACTCCCTGTTCATATCCTTTGACCATTTTCAGTTGGGGAATGACTTGTATTCTTGTACATTTGACT
The DNA here is from genome assembly GCA_028658325.1 of Potorous gilbertii. Classification (NCBI taxonomy): domain Eukaryota; kingdom Metazoa; phylum Chordata; class Mammalia; order Diprotodontia; family Potoroidae; genus Potorous; species Potorous gilbertii. The sequence continues at coordinate 8,478,947 of CM053770.1, read as the reverse complement.
CAGTTCTCTATCTAGTTTAGAAATGAGGCCTTTATTAATGACAATAGTTGCAAAATTTATTTCCCCATTTTATGCTTCCCTCCCAATCTTGGTTGCAATGGGTTTTTTGCGCTAAATCCTTTCAATTTAATGTGATCAAAATTATCCATTTTGTACTACATAATGTTTTCTATATCTTGTTTAGTCAAAAATTTATCCATTCTCTATAAATCTGACAAGTACACTATTCTTTACTCCTCTTATTTGTTTACAGTATCAGTTTTTATGCCTAGATCATGTATCCATTTGGACTTTATTCTTGTGTACAGTGTCAGGCATTGGTCTATGCTCAGTTTTCACCACACTGTTATCCAGTTTTCCCAGCAATTTTTGTCAATGAGTTCTTATCCCAGAAGCTGGGGTCCTTGGGTTTATCAAACAGTAGATAGCTATATTCATTGACTACCGTGTCTTGAATACCTAACATATTCCACTGGTCTACCCCTCTATTTCTTAGACATTACCAAGTGGTTTTGATGATTGCTGCTTTATAATACAATTTGAGATCTGGTAGCTCTAGGCCACCTTCCCTAGCATTTCTTTTCATTAGTTCCCTTGATATTCTGGACCTTTTGTTATTCCAGATGAATTTTGATATTATTTCTTTCTAGCTCTAGAAAATAATTATTGGATAGTTTGATTGGTATGGCACTGAATAGGTAAATTAATTTAGATATGATCGTCAATTTTATTATATTAGCTCAGCCTACCCAAGAGCAACTGATGCTTTTCCAGTTTCTTAGATCTGACTTTATTTGTGTGAAAAATGTTTTGTAATTTTGTTCATATAGTCGCTGGGTTTGTTTTGGCAGATAGACTCTCAGATATTCTATAGCATCTACTGTAGTTTTAAATGGGATTTCTCTTTCTATATCTTAAAAGAATTAGAATAATCAAGGAAGAATCTAAGTTATCAATCTTTGCAGAAAATATGAAGATACTTAGGGAATTCTAGAGAATCAAGAAAAAAATACTTAAAATAATAAAAAATTTTGGAAAAGTTACAAGATACAAAATAAACTCTTATAAATCATCTGCATTTCTATATCTTATTAACAAAGCCTAAACAGCAAGAGATAGAAAGAGACATCCCATTTAAAGTTACAGTAGGCACTATAAAATATCTGGGAGTCTACTTGCCAAAACAAACCCAGGAACTGAATAAACACAATTTCAAAAACTTTTTGCACAAAGTCAGATCTAAATAATTGGAAAAGCATCAGTTGCTTGGGGGTAGGCCAAGCTAATATAATAAAAATGGCAATTCTATCTGAATTAATTTATTTTTCAGTGCCAAACCAATCAAACTACCAAAAATTATTTATTTTGTTGAGCTAGAAAAAAATAATATCAAAAATCATCTGGAAGAACAAAAAGTCAAGAATATCAAGGGAATTAATGAAAAGAAATGCTAGGGAATATGGCCTAGTCATACCATACCATACTATCGTATTATAAAACAGCAGTCATCAAAACTACTTGGTACTGGCTATGAAATGGGGGCTAGATCAGTGCAATAGGTTAGGTATGCAAGACACAGGAATCAATGATTTTCACAATCTACTGTTTGATATACCCAAGGACGCCAGCTTCTAGGATACGAATGCGCTGTTTGACAAAAAAACAAAAAACAAAAACTGCTGAGGAAACAGGAAAATAGGGTGATGGAAACTAGGTATAGACCAATTCCTGACACTGTGTACTAGAATAAAGTCCAAATGGGTACATAATCTTAGTATAATAACTGATACTATAGACAAAGTAAGGGAGCAGGAGCAGTTTATTTGTCAGATTTATGGAGAATGGATGAATTTATGACCAAACAAGAGATAGAAAACATTATGAAATTCAAAACAGACAATTTTATTATGTTAAATTGCAACATTTTCGCACAAACAAAGCCAATTCAACCAAGATTAGGAGGGAAACAGAAACTTGGGAAAGGACTTTTACAGCTACTGTCTGTGATAAAGGCATCATTTCTAAAATATAGAGAGAAATGAGTCAAATTTACAAGAATACAAGTCATTCTCCATTGATAAATGAACAAAGGATATGAACAGAGAGTTTTCAGAGGAAGAAATTAAAGCTATCTATAGTTATGTGAAAAAATGTTACAAATAACTCTTGGTTAGAGAGATGCAAATCAAAACAACTCTGAGGTACCACATCAAACCTATTAGATTGGAATATGATAAATATTGGAGATGTGGCAGAGTTGGAACACTCGTTCATTGTTGGTGGAGTTGTAAGCTGATCCAACCATTCTAGAGAACAATTTGGAGCTCTGTCTAAAAGGTTATAAAAATGTGCATACCCTTTGACCCAGCAATACCACGTCTAGGACTATATCCAAAAGAGATCATAAAAATAGGAATAGGACCTACGTGTACAAAAATATTTATGGCAGCTCTTTCTGTGGTGGCTAAGAGCTGGAAATCAAGGGGATGCCCAACAATTGGGGAAAAAGTTAATGAGTTGTGGTATTTGATTGTAATGTGCTGTAAAAAATGATAAACATGCAAACCTCAGAAAATCCTGAGAAGATTTATATGAACTGATCATGAATGAGCCGAACCAGGAGAACATTATACATAGTAACAATCACAATGTGCCATGACTGTAATAGACTTAGCCTTTTACAGAAATGCAAGGACCTAAAACATTTCCAAAGTACTCTTTTTGGCTGCTTGTAATATTTTCTTCTTCACTTGATAACTCTGGAATTTGGCAATGATATTTCTTGGGGTTTTGAGTTTGGGATCCCTTTTGGGAGGAGAAGGTGGATTCTTTCAATGACTATTTTGCCCTCTGAATCTAGCACTTCTGGGTAGTTTTCCTTGATGATTTTCTGGAAGATACTGTCCAGGCTCTTTTCTCTATCATGGGTTTCTGATAGGCCAATAATTCTTAAATTTTCTCTCCTGGATCTATTTTCCAGGTCAGTTGTTGTTCCAATTAGATATTTTACATTTTCTTCTACCTTTTCATTCTTTAGATTTTGTTTGACTGATTCTTGCTGTCTCATTGAGTCATTAGTTTCTACTTACCCAATTCTAATCTTTATCAAATTGTTTACTTCAGTTAACTTTTGCATCTCCTTTTCCATCTGTCCAATTTTTCCTTTTAAGGAACTATTTCCTCCAGTTAATTTTTGTACTTCCTTTTCCATTTGTTCAGTTTTCCTTTTTAAAGAGATGTTCTCATCAATGAATTCTTTTTTCATAATTTTAAAATCATTGGCCAGTTTATCTTCTATTTCCCTCTTCAGCTGTTCCAAGAGAGCTGCTTGTGCTTGCTAGCAGTTCATAGTCCCTTCTGAAGTTTCAGACGGAAGTACAGTCTCAGCTCTAACCTCTTTGGTGTTTGTGCTTTGGTCTTTATCCCCATAGAAAGATTCTATGGTTTTTTCTCCCTTCTGCTTTTTGTTGTTCATTTTGTTGATTGAGTGTTGTAGCTTCTGGTTCTTTCAGTCAGAAGCTACAGAACTTTGTGCTGAGCTGATGTGTGAAAAAGCTAAAAGCAGGCTGTTGTTTTGTGTTTCCCAGATCAAGCTAACCCTGGGGATCTCCTCAGCTGAACTGAGGCAAAGGCAAGCTCAGGGGATGGTAATATCAGCTTCCCTGTTGTTTTTTCCATTTCCCCTGTAGTGCTGAGGCATGCCTAGATGTTAATGCATGTCTCCACCCCTCCTGGGTCTCCTCTCCTGGCGCTGAGGCTTGCCTGGGTCCTAGTGTGAGTTCCCTCTGCCCTGGGTCCTCTGTCCTTCCAGTTTTCCCACACCACAGTAGGAGGAACCCCCCCTTAGCTATTTTCCTAGCCCCAGGTGTTATGAGACTATTGGCCTCTTCTACTGTTTCTGCTGATCCAGGATTTTTCTGGGGAAATATTTTATGGTTCTTTCAGGGTCTTCAAGGTGGGAGGAGAGAGCATTTGCTGATCACTCTGCCATCCTGGCTCCTGGAAGTTCAATTAGGTGACTTAATAATGTTTAATCTTCAGGCTGAAAGTCTCAGGAGCTGCTGCACTGATACCTGGTGCTCAACGGTTCTCACTGGCTTGGCTAGGCTTGTCTCTGACCCTTGGTTGCTGTTCTGCCAGTTCCGCCCGCTTGGGTTTCCCAGGTCCCTTCTGCTCTACTGTGCTGGACGTGCTGTGTTGTGTGTTGGGGGCTCACCCCCATGGAACAGATCCTTCCCATGGACTTTCCAGTCTAACCTGGGCTCTGAATCTGTCACAGTCTGTCTCCCACTGGATTCTGCACCTCCAAAATTTGGTCAGATTCTCCTTTCAGAGGTATCCAAAGGAGTTTGTCTAAGAGCTTAGGTGAGTCGTTGCTCTCACTCTGCCATCTTGGCTCCATCCCCACCAAAGTACTCTTAATGGAAAATGCCATCCACATTCGGAGAAAGAACTATAGAATCGGAATGCATAATGAAGCAGACTATTTCCTCTTTTGTGGTTTTGTTTTCTCATGGTTTCTCCCATTCATTTTAATTCTTCTGTGCAACATGACTAATATGAAAATGTGTCTTATAAGAGTGTATGTGTAGAACTCATGTAAGATTGCATGCCATCTTGAGGAGGGAAGGAAAGGGAGGGGGAGAAAATTTAAAATTTGTGGGAATGTTGAAAACTGAAAATTAATTAATTTTAAAAAATAAAAAAGGAATTGAATTTTTTTGATATCTTTTGTTTATTCATCATGGTGTTAAGTGACTGGCCCAGGGTCACACAGCTGTGAAATGTCTAAGGGAAGATTTGAACTCAGGAATATAAATCTTCCTCTCTTTAGGCCAGACACTCTATCCCTGGTAACACCCAACTGCCATTATCTTTCCATATCTCTTCCAAAAACTGATATCCCCATCTTAGTCAATTTGTTCAATATGAGCTGAAACCTCACAGTTGTTTGGATTCATTTGCATGGCTCTTATTATTAGTGATTTTGAGCAGTCTTCTATATGGCTGTTAATAATTTAAAACATTTTAAAGGAAATGTTTGTTCACAATCTTTGACTGCTTCTTCATTGGGGAATGGATTTTTGGATTTTTTTTTCTGTTAGTTGTCTATATATCTTGAATAATGAACCCTTATTTGATATTTGACAAAAAAGAAAACAAAGATCTTCTCCCCACACTCAGTGGATTTCTTCCCATCTGACCCAGATACATTTGTTTTGTTTGTACAACTTTTCAATTTCATGTAATCAAAATGGCCAGTCATCTTTTGTATTTTCCTTTATCACTCAATTACTTACAAAATCATTTTCTACCCGAAGATAAAAAGGCCTGGGATGTGACACGCTTCTATTTCTTGTGGTATTATATTTAATCTTCAGGGAACTTACATTTTAATAGGGGAGACAACACATATAAGGGAGTGGTGGTCAGGGAAAAGTGTATGTTGGGAGTTACAAGGATGTTAAGGAGGCTCATTTTTTTTTCCACAAAGGAAATTGTTTTTTAAATAATCTGAGACTGCATAGCATTGTGAGAGGAGTGGTTCCAGTGGGACTATCTCAGTTATTGATTGCTCTGGATACCAGTATAATGATGGCACCGTGTTAATGAAAGAGGCTGGGGAATCTGGGAGGTTGGTCTGGATCTGTGCTGTCAGAACCCAGATAAGGGAGAGAACACTAGTCTTGGATCATTTCTCCTGCATCCTAACTATGTGACCTTAGGAGGTCACTTTAGCCCTCAGTTTCCCCATTTATATGAATTGAAGTGCATAGTCTCTCTAAAAGGTCCTTTGAACCCAGCATTTTGTGCTCTAAATTCATTTTCATTTCTAAATGCAACAGAATCTAAAGCAAAGACAGCAACAAGTGGTCCAAGTGGTCCATCGTTAGGAAGTCAGGATGCTGAAATCTTATCCTGGAGTGAGGGGGCAGGCAGGTGACCCAGGTTGGACAGAAGAGTCAAGGGCTAGAAAATCAAGATGCCTGGCTTCCTTTGTAGTGTATGGGCTAGAGTTTAATACCATATTTCCCTCAGGGAACAACATGAGACAGATAGGACTAGGTAGTCTTCCTTGGAGAACAGGAGCAGGTCAATGCATCTTGGATTTTTTGTTTTGTTTTGTTTTTGTTTTTTGCTTATTCTGCATTATATTTTTGGATCCAGGTCCAGTAAATTCATAGGCTGGTGCAACTGGTGAGACACCTGGCAGACTGAAACTTTTCAGGTTATATGGCAAGAAGTTATCACCCAGGAGTTCAAGGATGCCTCCATTGTCCATCTCTATAAAGGTAAAGGGAATAAACTGTGCTGCCACAATCAGAGGGGGATCTCTCTCTTAGTCCCTGCTGGCAAAATTCTTGCTAGAGTCCTCCTTAATAGACTGATCCTTCACTTGGACTATGGTCATGTCCCTGAGAGCCTGTGTGGCTTCAGAAAAGGCCAAGGAACAGTCGATATGATGTTTGCTGCCCAACAAATCCAGGAGAAATGCCAGGAGTAAAACAAAGGTCTGTACACAACATTTGTAGATCTGACCAAGGCCTTTGACACTGTTAGTCATGAGGGCTCATGGAAAATTATGTCAGAATTTCATCAATATGGTATGCCAATTTCATGACGGCATGTTTGCCAAGGTTCTGGATAATGGATGATGCTCTCATGCCTTTCCAGTCACCAATGGAGTGAAACAGGGCTGTGTACTTGCTCCCATGCTTTTTAGCATGATGCTTTCAGCCATGTTGAGAAATGCTTTCAATGAGGATGAACATGGCATCAAGATCAACTGCCATACTGGTGGTAAGTTCTTCAATTTGAAAAGGCTACAAGCCAAGACAAAAGCAGAGAGGGTGCTGATGCAAGATTTTCTGTTTGCAAATGTTTGTGCGCTCAGTGCAGCCTCTGAAGCTGAGATGCAATAAATATGGATCAGTTCTCTGCTGCCTGTGCTAATTTTGGCCTAATAATTAACGCCAAGAAAACACAGGTGCTCCATCACTCTCCACCACACCATGCATATGTGGAGCCATCTGTTACAACAAATGGAGAAGTTTTGAACGCTGTGGATAAGTTCACTTTACCTTGGTAGTGTACTTTCCAGGGATGTACACATTGACAATTAGGTTGATGTATGCATTGCCAGAGCTAGCTCAGTGTTTGGGAAAATCTGAAGAAAAGTTTGGGAGAGAAGAAGTATTAGACTGACTACCAAACTGAAGGTCTACAGAGTCGTTGTGCTGATCTCATTGTTATATGCTTGTGAAACATGGACAGTCTACCAGCAACATGCCAGGAAACTGAATCACTTTCATTTGAACTGTCTTAGGAAGATTCTGAGGATCACCTGGCAGGATAAGGTACCAGACACTAAGGTCCTTGCTCAAGCTGAACTACCAAGCATTCAAACTATGCTTCAGAGAGTGCAGCTCTGATGGATCGGCCACGCTGTTTGAAGGCAAAATGTATGCTTGCCAAAAATACTATTTTATGGCTAACTCTCATGGGGCAGGCAATCACATGGTGGCCAGAAGAAATGATACAAGGATACTCTCAAGGTCTCTCTCAAGAACTTTGGATTTGATTGTGCAACATAGGAGACACTGGCACAGGACCACTCAGCATGCCATGTCCCCATCAGAAAATGTGCTTTGCTCTTTGAGCAAAACAGAATTGAGACAGCACAAAGTAAACACAAATTTGGGATATTCACTCCAAATATTCACAAGGACTATCTGTGCTCAACCTGTGGTAGAGAATTCTGATCTCATATTGGTCTGATCAGCTATAGTCGGACACACTGAAATTTCACTTTATCATGGTGATGTCATTTTGGTCCTTTTTGAAGATGAAGGACTACAACCAACCAACCATAAATGGTGAGAACTTGGCTAGGGTTCAACATTTTATACTCCAAGAAACAAGGTCCCGCAGGAACCAATGCATGCCAAAAGGCCCTCAGAGTCATCTTGGCAGGAATCCCTCCCACTTTTCTTGCCCCATAACAAACCACACTGGAGTGATATGGAATAAAGTCTGGGTAGGCATTTTGCATTTTTCTTCAGATAAGATTCTGATGTTCATGCATTAAAGGCTTCTGGGAAATTGGATAATAGTTCTTGAGATGCTCACTCAGCCTCACACCAGGAAAGTTGCTCCAGGATTGACTCATACTTTTATCAATTTGTTTGACTGGACTTCAGGGGTCAGATTAGCTGGTTTCTTGGAGTAGCGTAGCAATGGCCGGTGGTAATGGGTTCTGTTTAGAGTAGGGCACCTGATGGTCTACTTTGAACAGACTTACTGTAAGGGCTCCTGGCCCAACGCCGTGCTTGCCTAGGACCAGCTGAAGGCTCTGGTGGGCACAGTGAGAAGTTATGAGGAACCACTGATCACACAGAAGGACACCCTTCCCCCCCCCCCCACAGTAGTGTTTTTGATAGAAGAACAGCAGGGCCTGCCAGGGCTGAGAATAAGGAATACATGTATGGCCACTGATGATGCTGTCCAGATTCGTCTTTGTGCTAGTAGTGACCAATAGAGCCAGTGATGATATCAGGAGTAATGTACTTGAAAAAGGTAGGGGGAAGTTCTGGGAGAAGCAGAAAGAAAAAAATGAATGACAAATAGAGATGCTCTGAGATAGAAGAAACAGATGCAGAAATTGATCAAGTGAGAGAAAAGAGCAGCAGAGGCAGAGAGATGGCACCAAAAACAGAAGATGCAGCCTGCTACTGTCAATAAGGTTGCAGAGACTAGGAGAATGGGGCAGGAAAAGCTGATAGAGGTCAACGCACAGGGAAAGGAAAGATGAAAAGTCCAGCACATCAAGCTGGAGAAGTGATCCCCTAGGGGGGTATCTCACAGAAAATGGTACAGATAGTGGTCCCCTCCACAGACTCCTCCTCAAGAAATCTGTTAGTTTTTATCTCAGGTTGGGACAAGCCCCTAAATTTGTCCCTAAGGCAAGAAATGCTCATGATCTTTTGAGGAACAATGGTGCTATTGTATATTGATTTCATTTTTTATTCCAGAGCAAAACATGGAAATGAAGGTGAGGGAGTATATGAGCAGGATGGGAGTGCATGGCAAGATGACTGGAGAATATGGCATGAGGAACACGGTCTGACCTGTGGCAAACTACATATTGTGGACTGGTTAAGTTGTTTCTCACAAACACGACAGTTCCACTCCAGGGAGAGTGTTCCAAAGCTGTGTAGATTAACTTCCTCAGATACTCTGGGCATACATTCCAGTCTGGTCCAGAATTTCTGGAGGACAGAAACAGAAGTCCTACAATGTCAGAACATAGGGCTTTGCACTCCAAGTCCAGATCCCTTTCCACTTACCTTATTGCCTACAACTGGGAATGTGACCTTTTACTTGATTCCCTTTTCCCAACAAGAAACTGCAAAAGATTATCATGATGAAAAAAAATGTACTCCTTCCACACTGAGGAAAATATGAGCGTATGGACGTGACTGGATGAGGTCAGTCAAGAGCACAAAGTTAGAACTAGGTTTTAAAACTTGCCTTCTGCCCCAGAACCAGTACAGGGCTTATATTTTCTATTTATGATAGGGATCAAGGCATCCTCAGAGCCATGACTAGGAAAAAGCCACCAGGGCTTTGCCCCACATTTACAGAGCCATCAAGGAGCTTGTAGCCCTTAAGAAGCATAGGAAATGATGATAAACATGCGAATACTAAGAACTAGCTTAATCATGAAATTACTCGGTGGCCTCCTGACATCCCATCCACCAACCTTGGCCACTCAGGTTAAAAAAAACTGAAGCAAGGAGTTTTTCTTGGCTTCCTTTGGCTGTGGTTTGTGTTATGTAAGATATAAAAATTTCTAGTTCCATCTCTGGGCAGTATTTTGTCACTTCGGAATCTATTCTTCAGAGCACTTATGTACCATACTCACATCATTTCATTTCCTACTTTTAAGATGTCTGTGTATATCCTGTTACCATTGTTTGCAGTTTTTGAAGGTCAACAGATATGGAACATTACATATATCAAATTTCTAAGCTTTAATAATTAGTTTTGATGATTTTTTTTACTCTTTTCTTTCTTTTTTTTTTTTTTAACTTTTTTAACCTTGAAAAACAAATCATTTGTTTAGAGGTAGTTCTCTGCATCAAAGCGAGGAGAGTGAGAGAGATAAAGGGGGAAATCTAGGCAATATTTAAAAAAGAATAAATATTATTTTTTGAAAGTTATATTGATATAACAAAATGTGAAGTAATCATTCCTAATCTCTGAACTTCCCTTGAAAGTTAGTATCTTTGAAGAGAAGGCTTCCCTAAGGAGCCATGGTTCTTGTTTTTTATGATATTTATGAATAATTCTTGTGCTAAGGATAGGGGCTTCCCTGACTTAGAGGCAAGAGAGCTCAGAGTCTAGCTTCCTTGAGAAATCAAAGCCAATGTTCAGGGAGAAAAGGATGATAAAGTCCTAGAAATAGTGATATCTGCTCACCAGCCTTAATAAGCTATGAGCATGTCATTGTCACTAAAAGAGGAAATTGTAGCCCCATCCCCTATTTTCCCCATTTTACTGTTATAGAAATGCTTTTTCTTTAATTTCTTAAGTTCAAAATAAAAGTCATTTTAAAAATTAAAGAAAGGGACAGTTATGACTTAAAGAAGAGTATCAGCTCCAAAATTTCAAAGTAAGAGGGACAAAGGCTGGAATAGGAGAGGGATCTGACTGGGATCAAGTGGTTGTTGTATTTGAGTGTTCACAGCCAAGGTAGTGTGTGTGTGTATGTGTGTGTGTATCCACATATAATATATCATATAATTGTTATATATCTAGGCATCCATCACCCAGCCATATAGTCACATATGTCACATATTCGCACATCTCCATATGTACTTTAAGAATCATAGACAAAATTTTAAATCACCAATCAATTGACTTATATGCTTTTGAACTGGACCTTCAGTTTAGGTAATTGCCTCATTTTCATAGGATCACAGTGTCAAACAACTTCAGTCAGTTAGGTGACAACATAACGCATAGAGTGCTGAGCCTCGAGTCAGGAAGGCTAAAGTTCCGGAGTTCAAATCTGACAGACACTTATTAGCTGTGTGACCCTGGGCATGCCACTTAACCCTGTTTGCCTCAGTTTTGTCATCTGTAAGATTAGCTGGAATGAAATAGCTAGCCAGCTCAGTGTATTTCCCAAGATAATCCCAAATGGGGTCACAAAGAGTATGACTAAAACAAATAACAAAATCAAAGGACTTACCCAAAGTCACACAAATAATCCTCTTCAGCAGTGGGATTAGAATCTAGGTCTTTTTTTACTTAAGCTTACAAAAATCTTATTTATAGGCATCTTGGTATAATGACCAGGGAAACCCCATCAGAGTCCTTCAGACCTCAGTTAAAATCTTGCCTCTGATGCCTCCTGGCTGTGTGGCCTTGGGACAAGTCTCCTATCTCTCTAAGATCTGCTTTCAAAGCAGGTGCTGATCTATACTTGCAGAGGCAGTTTCCTTATCAGGTCCTCCTCATACTCATAAAAATCACATCTGCAGTTTAAAAAGGTAAGTCATTTCATACCTTTCCAGGAGTCCCTTCATCCTTTGCATGTATTTTTTCTTGTCTCAGTGACCTGCATTCTGCTTTCTTTCCATCACATTAGTAATACTATTGTTGGGTTATTGTATTGTATATATCTGACTGTGTCCCCAACCAGATTAAAATGTAATTGGTAAATATTAACAAAATTAATAAAAATACAATAAAAATATAATTAACAAAATTAATAAAAATACAATAATACAATAAAATATAATAAAAATACAATAAAAAACAATAAAACATTACATACTTAAGTCATAATGAAGGCCACATGAATCCTTATGTGTGAATTAATAGTGCCTACTTCTCTTTTAGTGGTGTTGACACTTAATTTGGGGATATCCTGATGGATGCTTCATTGATGTAGATCCCTAAGTTGTCTAAAGCTCAATGGCTGTAGCACTGCCGATTTCTGTTATCATTACATTATCATGAGTAGTAGAGAGGCAGTTGATTCACTGGATAGGGAAATCGAGATTCAAGTCCCTACCTTGACCTGTTCTGACTGTTGTGTGCTTTGTCTTTTGTTCTTGAAGAGGACCGACCATGACATCAGGGAGGTGATGACATGACTTGCAATTGAGGCTGATCTGAGTAAGGGAAGGCTGTGCAAGATTACCAGCCTTACTTTCTCCTCCAGGGTCATCTGGTTCCAGCGGCCAGATATTGGTCAGGATGCCTGAAGATAGCCCATCCTGACTGTATGACCCTGGACAAGTCATATGCCACACTCTAGGTAGCTCTTCAAGATGATATATTTCAGTGAAAGTGCCATCCAATATTAATTTTTACCTCTAAGGGATGTTGTAACAAAAAAGAATTCCAGGCATAGTCCCTAACCCTATGCATGGAGCTAACAGGAGGGAGAGGTGGAAGGGTATTACAAGAATAAGGAGTAGAGGATGGTCATACCTTGGAGAAACTGCAGGTTCACTTCCAGGACATAATAATAAAGTGAATATTGCAACATAGCAAGTTACATGACTTTTTTGTTTCCTAGAGTTTTTCCTAAAGTTATGATTATGATATTAGTTTGTTAAGTGTGCCATAATATCATGTCTAAAAACGCACATGACAATTTAAAATATTTTGTTACCAAAATAAAAATGTTAACTATCATCTGAGTCTTCAGAGAGTCATGATCTTTCAATTGATGGAGGGTTTTGCCTTGATGTTGATGGCTGCTAACTGATGAGGGTGGTGGTTGCTGAAGGCTGGAGGGGAATGTGGCAATTTTTAAAAATAAGATAATGATGAAATTTACTGCATCAGCTGACTCCTCCTCGCATGAAAGATTTCTCTGTAGCATGCGATGATGCTTGATAGCACTTTACACACAATAGAACTTCTTTCAAAATTGAAGTCAATCCTCTCAAATGCTACCACTGCTTTGTCAATTAAGTTTATGTAATTCAATATCGTTGTGTTTCAGGGAATAAGGAAGCCTGAGGAGATGGAGAAAAGCTAGGTTAGTGGAGCAGCCAGAACACACATATCGATTGATTAAATTCACCATCTAATATGCACGTGGTTCATGGTGCCCCAGAACGACAACAGTGAATCAAAGATCAATCACACATCACTATGACAGACATAATAATGATGGAAAAGTATGAGATATTGGTAGAATTACAAAGTGCGACACAAAGACACAATGTGAGTGTCTATGGTGGGGAAAGATGGTGTCAATGGAGTTGCTTAATGCGGGCTGCCATAAAACTTAATTTTTTCTTAATAATATTTTAATAATCAATAATTTATTAATATGTAATAATTATTATTAATAAATTAATATTAATTTAATATATTCATATATTACATATGATGATAATACATTAATATATAATTATTGTTGTTAATATTAATAAATTAATTTTAATTTAATATTATAATATATATAATACAATTATATAATAATTTTAATATAAATAAATATTATTAATAATAATAAATAATCTTAATAATATTTTATTTTTCCTGTTACATTTTTGTAAGATTTTGAGTTACAAATTGTTCTCCCTCTCCCCTCTCTAAGACAGCAAGCAAGAAATTTGATATAGATTATATGTGCACTCATGTTGAATATATTTCCACATTAGTTATGTTATGAAAAAAGAATCAGAACAAAATGGGAAAACCATGAGGAAGGAAAAATAAAACAATGAAAGAGTAAAAATAATATGTTTTGCTCTGCATTCAGACTCCATAGCTCTTTCTCTGGATGTGGTCAGCATTTTCTATCGCAAGTCTTTTGAAAGTGTGTTAGATCGTTGTATTGCTGACAAGAGCTAAGTCTATCAACGTCCTCGTACAATGTGGCTGTTACTATTGTGTACAATGTTCTGGTTCTGCTCACTTCACCCAGCATCAGTTCATGTAAGTCTTTTCAGGTATTTCTGAAATCTGACTGATCATTTTTTTCTTTTGGTAATAAGACAGTAGTATTCCATTACATTCATATGCAACAACTGGTTCAGCCATTCCCCAATTGGTGATCATTCTCTCAATTTTCAAATCTTTGTCACCACAAAAACAGCTGCCATAAACATTTCGTACATGTGGGTCCTTTCTCCTCTTTTGTGATCTCTTTGGGATAGAGATACAGTAGTGGTATTGCTGGATGAAAGGGTATGCACAGTTTTATAGCCCTTCTGGCATAGTTCCAAATTGCTCTCCAGAAGGGTTGGATCAGTTGACAACTCTACCAACCATGCATTAGGGCTCCAATTTGGTCATGCTTTCTCCAACATTTATCATTTTCTTTTTATGTCATATTAGCCAATAAACCTCATTTCTTGTAATTTTAATCCCAAGAAGGGATTATTGTTTCTTGGACTCTAGGTCTCAGCCTATGTCCTCTCTGGCTCAGGATTGGTAATTGGCAAGGAAAAGGGGAGTGAGAAATGAGTTAGCCTGTGCAAAGGGAGGGCTAAGCAGCCAATCTTTAACTACTTCAGAATGATAGCAAGAGCGAACCAGCAGACCCCATAGTTCCTCATAAAGTAAAGTGAATATTTCTCTTGCCCATAGGGAAGCCTTGGGTATACAAAAGGAGAAACATATTGAAATCGTCATTTTCCTTCTTACCTTAGGAAGCCTGTCTTGAGTTGTCCTAGAATAAGCAGTTACTTGGCTGACTAGGAACCTTATTCTCTCACTTAAAAAAAACAGAATCCATACAACTTGGCATGTCATGTGGAATGAAACTTGAACATTCTCTCAGATTAACACTGCAGTGCCCACCACTAACCCCACAAAAACACCACACCCAGCAGCCAAAGAGAGTTATAGGCTTTCTTTTCCTATCTTTGTACTCATGACTGGGCCCAAACCGCATCATCTTAACTAGGATATTTAAATCTTTATGCATGCAATCGGAGAGGAATCCCGATGGTGTGATGGTTGCCAGAGTTAGGAGTTAGGAGTCAAAAGAGGAAAAGATTGAGTGATGAGTGAATCACTTTGAGAAACAAAATATGAATCAAGTATATAATTTGCTGATGCTCTCTCACTCACAACACTCACAACAGGAATGTCCCTTTATGTCCTCACCTTCAATACAATTTATCCCCCTTATATGTACTTAAAAGATATAGAAATATGTACTTAAAAGATATAGAAACTCATAGATTGTTTGAACTGAAAATTCATTTTCAAATAAAATTAAGGTCTAAAGTAAGAATAACATATCTTTTGATAGGGAAAAGTATTGAATCCATATTTCTTTGATATAACTCCCTCTCTCAGTTCAGACTATAACTTCTCTACAATGTTTTATCTTAGGCTGTTACCTAAAGTACTGAGAGGATAAGGGACCTGCTCAGGGTCACACAACCATCATGAGCCAGGGTGTGACTTGAAGTCAAATCTCTCAGGGTAGGTCTCTAATCAAGATTCAGGACTGCCTCTTAGATCTCTAAGTAACAAAAGGAGTAAGCATTAGAGGATATGGGAAGAAAGATAATCTTCAAGCTGGAAATTTAATCATTCTGGAAACGTGTGGAAGTCTGTGACAAAACTCATTGAACAGTTATAACCTTTGGCCCAGCCATTCCACTAGTGGACATGCACACCCAAGAGCTCACTGAGTCACTGAATTTCAGAGCTTCTACAACAAGCATCTAATTCAACCAGTACATGAAAAGGAATCTATAGCTTCAATACAATTTAACAGAGATGTTTGCATAAAGGAGTGACATAATTAGATCTTTACATTAAGGAGATTATTTTGAAGCCCAGGGATGTACAGATTAGATGTGGAGGTTTCCAAACAAAACAAAAGCCAGTTAGAAAGCTACTGCAACGTTGCAAGCAAAATGTAAAAAATCCAAACTACGATGATGATAGCCACTTATTTCCTCTGACGCCAAATCTATTCCTCTTTCTGCTGTGCCATTCTATGTGACAAGGACAAAGGCTAAAAATTGAGATAGATGAAGGGGAACATAGTCTATAGTCTGTAGATCAAAGAAGTTCTGAACTTTGGGGAATATCCACACAGAGATGGTGGAAGGAAGAAGAAGAACCTGTAGAGGAGATTAAGAATGAGCAGTTTGAGAAAAAGAAGTAGACCCATGAGAGTGAAATGTCATGGACACCAGTGAAGGAGATAATATCAAGGAGGAGATTATATGTAGGAGTGTCAGATATTCATACAAGTTGAGAAGGATAGGAGCTGATAAAGGACCATTTGATTGGAGAGTTAAGAAGTCATTTATAACCTGGGAGTGAATTTACTAGAGTAGTATGAATCAAAGTCAGAATGTAATGAGATTATGAAACAAGTGAATCATTAAGTGGATGTAGTAAGTGTAGACTCACTTTTGTCCAGGCTCAGTTCAAGCACCAGCTCCTATATAAAGGTCCTTCTTGATCTTACTAAGTGTTAAAGTTCTCTTCTTCTTGAAATGCCTTTGAAATTTATTTTATTTTTTTTATCCGAGTACATATTGTGTCAGCACATTAGAATGTCAGCTTCATGAGAACATCTATTTCCTTTTTGACTTTTTATCCCAAGCACCCACTGCATATGATTAATCAATGTTTGTGAAATTGAACACTTTGTAAAAGTTTTACAGAAAAGGGCCCAAATGGGACTAAGGTAAAGTGGGCATATATGCCCAAAGGATTTATGTTCGTTTGTTGGGAGAGAGGTATAAGGGCATGCTGGTGCCAACCAAATCAAAGCTTGATTTATTGTTTCATTGATTGTCTAGGCAAACATGTGATGGAAAACGGTTAATGTAGATTACACTTAAAAGGTGTTGGGTGAATGTTTCCTTATTTTCCCCCCAGAAATTCTATTGTCAAGCATTTACCTGCATACTCCTGGAGAAGAGGCTGCTTAGGAGACCATGAAAGATACTAAGAAAGATAATGGGAAGGGAATGTTGTTTGGAGATATTGTTTATAAGCATGGCAGCTAGTTGGCTTATAGATGGAATACATTTTACTGGGATTATTGGGCTTGTTCTATGAGTGGAGATTACATAAATTTTTACATGGGTAGATTCATAAATGGATAGACAGGAATCCAGTCCCTTGAAGAATAATTAACCATTGTGTTCTGTTCCTTGTGTCACTCCTCTTTTCCTCTACCACTGATTTTTCTTGGCCTCTGAAGCCTGTCATCGATGGCTTCCTTCAAACGTTTGCTGACCAGGCAGTTTCCCCTAAAGTTACCACTCCTATTTCAATATTAGTTATATCATACAACAAATCAAAATACTTGGCAGGGAGCAACAATCAATCACAGCTGCTCTGAGTGGTGCACAAAATACATACCTTTTCTGTCCTCAGAACAGTGTGAGGCAGCTGTGGTTGGTGTTGCAATAGCAAATATGTGAAGGACATTTTTTTTTACTTTTGCCATATTTTCAATTTCAGCCATTAAATGAACTTTGCAGGTGTGCAAATACTCCACTAATCCTGGGGCTTTTTGAAAGCTTGCTTGCCACATCACCTCCTCCCCCAACTCCCACCACCAATGTTGGAATACAGGCAAAATGGAAATGATTTTCAGAAGGCCAACAATAAATTAACAATATGAGTTATATTGTAAGTAGAATTTTATTGAGTTAAAAAATGTAAAGCCACATGAAGATGAAAAAGGTTTTCTGGTCAAACTTTTAAATGTAATACCAGATCTGACCACTCTTGTCTGCTTTCCCGATCATGTAGTATTAAATTAATCCCTAAATATTTAAAATGATCCATGATTTTGTCATGTGGACAAGCCCTCCACTCATGCTGATTGTCATCCTTTCCCAAAACTTGGAAGATCATCTTGGAGAGTTTCCATGATTGAAAAATATTTCCCTATGTGTCCAACTTAATGGTGAACCTCTCTGGACTTAGTTAGGCAGCTCCTCATACCACAGACATACAGATCATGCTTGAAGTGGCATTCAATACCTTTCCAGCTTGGCTAGACCCAAGAGAACTTCAGATAAAATCAGAGATTCATGATGTATTTATTCTCCCTCTTCTGCCATTGTGTTTTTACTATCATGTAATTTGTTGAACCCATTCTCCAGAGACAGTAAAGCTCTGGTTGAATTCCTCAAGGATCCTGAGATTTTTCCTTAGGCTTGTTTTGTTAAAAGGTTGATGCAAATATGTCTTTGACTTCATGACTCCTAGAGTCAAGTAGATATTTTCCTAATATAACAACAAGTCCAAACTGCACAACAGGTAGCAGGATCTCCCCACCCACTCCCAAAACAAAAATGAATGTCAGCGTTGCACAAGAAAGAGAAAATTACCACAGGAGTAATGCTACCTTGTTTTATCTGGGATGAAAATACTCATACTATTGATATTGAAGGTGCACTTATCACTTGAGGGAGCACGACAACTATCCCAATGTACTAATGAGTCTATGATCACTTTGATATGGAATATTCTACCAAGAAGCATAGGTTACTACGTGCTGTGATGGCCTGAACTGGATACTTTCATCAATATTCTCCCACAGGTTGCTGTTTGTTGTTGTTAAGTCCTTTCAACTGTGTTTGACTCCAAGGGTTTTCTCAGCAGAGACACTGGCATGGTTTTGCCATTTCCCTTTCCAGCTCATTTTGAAGTTGAGACAACTGGGGCAAACAGGATTAAATGACTTGCCCAGAATCACACAGCTAGGAAGTGTCTGAGGCCGGATTTGAACTTAGGAAGGTGGGTCCTGGACCTCTATGCATTGTCCCACCTAGCTCCTCCTACCGGAAAAGGCTCATTCAAATTTCTAGGGCTTTGCTTTCTTTGGCCTTTGTGAAGCACACGGATCACCATTGCCTAAGCTTTACTCTTGTTTCCTAACGGGTCCATAGTCTTCTGTGTGTATCTCCATGTATTTCTCTTATGAGGTAATTAGCCATGTTCCTTCTTAATCCTTTTTCTCATTTTCAGTTTGTTACTACCTGTTCACACCCTGTTTGACCTCTTTGTCAGCCTTTGGGTCCACATTAACTTCAATTCTTTGGAGACTATAGTATTCCATCACTTAGAACCCTATCGTGATCCTCCTTGACCACAATTGCAGAACATTACCTTCTTCCTCAAAACAAATTGAGTATAAGAGACATTGAGCCGCAAAAAAGTTTTGGAAACCAATCTATACATCTTCATATTCCTTTGCTGCTGAATATTTTAGTGTTGTCAGTTGTCTTCTTGTACTCAAATGTGTATTTCCACATGTTAGCCATCTTTCTTTTCACATTATAAAAATGAAATCACATCCATTGTTTGTGATTTTCCATCAGTCAATTTTCTAAGTCTTTGGATAGGAAATTTGGTTCCAAAATAGAGATTACACATTTAATATCTTGAAACTTTGCATGATCCCAAGTTCCCGCAAATGTAAGTCCAAGAAGATGGTGCCTGTTTTTTCTTTGCTGCATGTGAAAGTTCAGTCTCAGTATCAAGTTTGTTTTGTCCCCTAACTTTGTTAACCTTTGCATTTACTTGTGTCCACAGCAGCTTTTCATAAAGAGTTGGGCTGGACCTAAGACTGCAAGGGTTCCACTGGGGTCAAAGGGCAGAGCCATTACAGGATTCCAACTCAAAACATTCCCTGATTCCCAAGGCTGCAGTGTGTTCACAATTAATTATTTTTCTTTGTGAGAATTTCGCTGAAAAGCTTTAATAGAGTAATATGTGAACCATGTGGGAGATCTCATATCTAGTTCACTTTTCGATGAAATAAAAACTGAAGTAAGGACGGGGAAAAATCCTAGCTTCATTCCTCCCCATGAGCTGCGATTACAGTATTTCAATTTAGAAAGTCACCAACTGCACCGTAGAAATCCAGTTATGCTTAAAAAAACCCAAAAAACCCTCCCACAACCTTTGCTGTTCACAGCCCAATGCAACAAAACTCCAGATTCATGGACCATCTTTGTAACAGCATTTTTTGTGATCGGATTGTTCCTTTTTTAGAAAGTGTTTATGCATCTGAGTGACCTTTGCATAAAACATAATTCATTTTGATTTATGTCAAGGCATCCCAAAGAATAATAAAATGATACTTAGAAATTGTCTTTTTAAGAAGCCTTGCTAATCACTCCCTTGAAATTCATGGGGCTCCAGAGACATTGAAATCATTGCTTAGAAACAGTATTTGCTGACTTCACCAGGGTAACAGCCCTAATCCTTAAGGTAATCAACATTCACCCTCTTCTTTTGCTCTTTCTACTTTTAAGTCTTCCCTGGTTTTCTTAAGAAAACACAGGAAGGGGAGACTGCTATTATCCTCCTCCATGGGATAGCCCGCTTCATTCAGACAAGTAATATCATCTTCTGTTGACTCTCATCTGAAGCCAGTGCACCAGGTCATTCCTTCCACTCTGATGTTTTCACCCACATTGAAGGAAAGACTGTGCAGGGGACCCAGGGTGCAGGTTTCTCAACCAGAAGGATCCGGGAAGCCGATCTTCATTGCTCTCGGACTGTTCCCTGCATTTGAAACTCTGGGTTCACAATTCAGCGTCTGGGGCTCAGTGACATGGAGTTTCACACTCTGGGAAAGAATTCCCTTCAGGCCACATTTAAAGCCTCAGTGCAGGACAAAACCAAGCTGCATACCGGGCAACCCAAAACACATGGTGTTTTTCTTATTGCGGGTCTCATAATTGTCAATCAAAAGTCAAAACAAAAGAAAAAACAAAATCTACTACATTCTGGATTCCAGGTACAAGAGTTTGTTGAGCAATTCCCCAACTGACAGTCATCTGTCATTTACAGTCATGAAAAACCACCTCTTCCCCAATCAGTCAAGGAAAACTAGTGCGGAAAAGAGCAGTTTTTAACCAGTCATATGGGGAAGAGAAGATTCTTATGGAATTTGGGAGTCCTTTGGGTACATTTTTCTCCATGCCATCTCCCTCTGTCCATCTAGACCATGCCTTTCTTTGAGAAGAACACCACCATTAAGGGCAGACAGAAAATACAGTAGGGAGAAAACGTTTTTCTACTTCTAGAGAAATAGAGTCCTTCTTGCTATAGGAGCCAAGATTTTCAGTGACAGAACGCTGTGTTGTTTTACTAATGATTGATGAAATTTCCTTGCACACACAGAAAAATCTCTTCTGCTAAAACCCTGAAATAAGATTGTTGAAAGCAAGAAAAAGCAACCACATTTTATGCATGACCTGATGTTCATGACTGGTTTTGAAAGACCTTTGAAGTAGAAATTATTCAGAATTTTTGGAACAGTTCTGAAACCATCATCATGCCCAGTTTATTATAGAACTTTTCATGACAGTGTATGTGTTTTTTGTTCTTTTTTTTTTTGTGTTCTTGGACTGATAAAAATATCCCTACCACCACCACCACCACCAAAAAATTATCTCCATTGGGGACAATACATCTGATAAGATCAGTTAGAATCATCTTTTTCAACAATCACAAATAATTTTTTCAAAAGTCAACTAAGGCCCTATAATGTTAATTTAAATTGGAAGATTTTTCCCATTCCTTAATAGACCCATGTGACCTGCCTGGGTCATGTGTGAGTTTGAGTCACATGAAGCCTAAGGAGGGAGGAGCTTGCGGAATGGATGAAACAGGAAGGGGTGGAGCAGCAGCAGAACTGAGAAAAGTTAGTCAGACATGTCAGAGCTGGGAAGGACAGAGAAAGCAGGCAGCTGGGGCAGCAACTAGCATGAGTGGGAGAGTTTGTGATTTATTTAACGGAGCTGGTTTGTGGAAAGCCTAACAGAGGGAAGGCTAGGGGATGGTAGTACCCCTTGCATTGCTATCGTGTGTAGATTTCTTTGTTTCTGTAATGAATTTGACTTTCTGGTGTTGGAATTCAGCCTTCTGATGTTTGAATAAATGTTTTGGTTCTGTCTTCCATGTAGAAAATCTGTTATATTTTGTGATTCAGAACTGTGCCAGTATATTCATAACCACCATAGGTTCTGTGAATATCACTTTGGTCCTACAGGCCCCATTGTCCTGCACTTCAAACCTGAACCCTCCAGTATGGGCTTTAAGGCTTTGCACCAGCAGATCTCCCCTCCTCCATCCACTTTCATTTCCCATCCCTACCTATCGCAGGATCTCTTGTTCCAAACAAAGAAATGTTTTATCATGTTCTCTACGTGACTTACACCTTCCTACCCCTGGATTTTTGCACAATCCATTTGAAAAGTCTGCTCTTTTCCTTCCATGTTGAATCAGTTCCTCTTTTTAAAAACTTCTCTATTAAAAATAAAAACAACACTTCCAGAGTCAGGCACGCTAGTGTATTATTTGTGGAACTGTGGATTTGTAAAATCCTTCTGTAAAGTAATTTGGTACTATGCAAATAAAGTGTCACATACACATGCATGTACATATATACAAATACACTTATGTATATATATATATATATATGTGTGTGTGTGTGTGTGTGTACAAACATACACTCTTTGATTCAGAGATTCCACTGCGAAGCATATATGCCAAGGAAGTAATTAACAGTATGAACCATATTTATAGCAGCAGCATCTTTCATGACACAAAAGAAATGGAAACAGATGAGGGAGTAGTTAAGCAAAGAATGGTCCATGAAGATAAAATAATTTTACTGAGCTCTCTGAAATAGCAATTGTCATAGACTGGCACAAAGTCAAGTAGGTAGAATTAAGGAAATAGTACACTCACAAAGGACGATGTAAATGGCAAGAACAAAGCCTCAAAGTGAACCTGGATGTTGAGAAATTATAAAGAACAAATGAGAGAAATGAAAAACCAGTTCAGCCAACCCCCATTTCCAGGAAATTGGGATACAATTGTGTGGTGCACTGTATATAATGTTTGATTTCTTTTATTTATTCATTGGTTTTATGACAACTTTTTTCTCTTTCTCTTTTTATTTCTTTTTTAAAAAAATCTATACTATAAAGCATGACTGTGGGGGAAAGTGGGGGTGGGGAAAGATGACTTAAAAATCAATAAAAATCATTGAAAAACAAATATTTGAAGATAAAATTATGACTTCAATTATGCAAAGGTAAAATGATCTTTGAGTCATAAAATAAATTCGTCTTTAATGTCAATTAATAGATTGAGAAACAACAACAAACATCATCTTTCAAGAGTTATTTTCACCATGCTCCATTTCCTCCATTACTTCATAGCCCCGTGACAGTCACATAAAGAACTGAAAAAGTCTTTTTATGTACTTTTTTGTCTTCTCAGTTGGGCCAGAATCTCTTGTATGATAGAAATTCTATTTCTCTTCTCTCCTTATAGGATCAAAGAGCTGAGCTCAGCACTGTGAGCAATGTTGAAAGCCTGGCTATAGGCCTATTCTTCTGTACTTCCAGGATTTGTGATCTTGTTGGCATTGGTTGCATTTTCTCTTGATTTGGTCCCAGTCCTTCTGATTTGGTCAGTTTTAAGAGTTCCAAAATTTCATCTCCCTTCAGTCAACCAGATGATCAACATCCCTCACACTAATTAAATGAGTTCTCATATAAAATATATACAGTCTATCACAGGGATCTATCATTGCAGTCTTTGCAACTTGACAAGACTTGACAAAATGTGTGTTCCAGTGATATGACATTTAGCCCCAGAGTCACCTTCATTGCACAATTTGGTATTGGAAGACTATGTTAGTAGAGGACCTGACACTACATCTTACCTAAATTAAGAACCATTCCTTTCACACTAGCATCAAATCTTCTTCTACTTGGAAATTTTCCCTTTAGATTTTATATGCAGTTACCATATAATCCAGCCTCAATCTTTATCCAGAAGTGACATTTCAAATTGCAACACCCTTCCTCAGCCATTTTCTTTCCCTAATGGCAGGATGTGGCTTTTTTAAACCTGCTGTGTGGGTACTCCCAGTAAGATGAAAAAGATCTAAGTGGATTATGTAAATCCGTTGATTGACTTATGGGTCAGCCATGGCAGAGAGCATCCCATATCAGCAGAAATCTCACCATTGCTTCTTCAGAGCCACACCCAAAAGGAGAAAACTGTCTGTGTTCTTGTAGGATTAAAAAAAGCCAAAAATGCCTCACCACTATCTTAATGTTGCATCCTAAACAAGAACGAATATTTCACTCATTCCCAACTCTTATCCTCAACTTGACAAAGAAGTAAACCACTCTTTAACATTCCTAAACATTGAGACAACCGCTTTGAGACTATTGAAATAAAGGATGCCTGAAACAATAAGCATCTGTTAGGTACCCACTGTGCATGGAGCATTTTACTGAGTACAAGCTCTTTGGTCCATCCAGTATGATTCTCTAGAGATCTCCAGCTCTCTTCTGATGCTTAATTTCTGTGTTTGGTCACATGACCACCTTTTAACTTTAGTGCAGTTCCACTTAATCCATGGGAGAAGTTGCACTAAATCCTTCTGATGGTCAATCCTAATGATAAGAACACTTTTTTAAAAAACTGAATTAAAACAAATAATATTAACAAAGAGACAAACATAAGCTTTTCAAATCAATGAATATCTATTCAATGACTACTATGTGCTAAGAACTGTGCAAGGAAGTAGAAATAAAAGCAAAAATCAGTCCATGCCCTCAAATTTCCCCAGTTACCAGCACAATAAATTCAGCTTCCTTGGCCTCCCATCTAAAACACTTTTCAATCAGATGCTACATTACTTTTCCACCCTCATCTCATGCATTCCTCCTTCACAAATTCTAGACAAATGGGAACATCTACTTTTCCTCATTTGTTCTTGTCCATGATTTTACTCATATTGTTCCACATGGAATGTCTGCTCCAACCCCCTGGTCACCCTGACTTGACTTGTTGAAGTCCTACTATCACAAAAAAAAACCCAACCTCATATGCCACTTTCTTTATGAAGTCAACTCTTATCCTACTCATACATTGTATTTCCATCTCTCTATTATAATTTTTGTTTTATGTTTTTGCAAAAATGGTAATAGTAGTAACTCACATTCCCATAATGCTGCACAATTTTCTAGGTACTTTCTGAACATTAGTATTAAGAGGGCACAGATATGATTGTTTCCATTTTACAGCTGAGGAAATTGAAGTTCTGGAAGGTTTTGCAACTTACCCATGAATCTCCAGCTACTAAGGACCTTATGTGAGATTAAGTTCACAGATATATGTCATACCCCTTTAGTACACAGTAAATTTCTTAGAGGTAGGAATTGAATCAGACCTAAGCATTAGATGTCCACTAGTGCCTAGCACATTGTTATTTAGAAACAGAAGCTGCTTATCATTCTTTGAATTGAGCCAAACTAAGAATGATTGAGCACTGGACTTAGAGTAAAAAAGAACTGGACTCGAGTTCTGGTTCTGCCGCATGTTCCCTCTGTAGGAATCTGGACAAGGAATTTCCCTTCTCTGGGGCTCAGTTTTCTCACCTGTAAGATGAGATGGCTTAACTAGATAATGTTTAAGCTTCCTTTTAGCTCTAGATCTATGATCTTAAAACTGGTTTACATCTCTAGACAAGCCTATATGAAAATTTCACATCCCTTCAAAAATACATATGCAAAATTCAGTCTTAGCATCCATCCAAAAAGTGTTGCATTCTTTCTTCCCTGCCTTCTGCTGTTGTACATGCTTTATTTTTGAAGAGAATCAATGATATCATGGGGTGATGTCTTGACTTATGCATGAATTGGAGTTCAGTAATGTATCAAGGATCATACACTATGACCAGGTAGAATTTACACCAGCAATGCAGGCCTGGTTCCATATTAGGAAAAGTATCAGAGGAATTGACCATATCAGCAACAAAACTAACAGAAACCATATGATTATCTTAATAGATACAGAAAAAAGCATTTCATAAATACAACATCCATTCCTACTAAAAACACTAAAGAGCATAGGAATAAATGGAGTATTTCTGGAAATGATAAGTAGTATTTACCTAAACCCATCAGCAAGTATTACATGTCATGAGAATGAGCTAGAAGTATTTCCAATAAGATTGGGGGTGAAACAAAGATGCCCATCTCGTTCAATATGGTACTAGAAATTTTAGCTTTAGCAATAAGGGAAGAAAAAGAAATTGAAGGAATTAGAATAGAAACTATTTGACAAAACTGTATTTTCTTTGAAGTTCAGGATTCTAACTCCACTGAACTAGGTGAATGATATATATTCATGATTAAAGGAATCATATTTGTGCTTCATTAAAGTGATTGTTAACCCCTCAAAAGTTGCCTTTCCTTTTAGAGAAGCAAATCAAAGAACCTGTAATAGCAAGCCCCCTGTGTATCTCAGGATGCTTACTGATACATACTATAAGCAAACTGGGAGAGCAAGGAATAGTTTACCTGTCGGATTTATGAACAAGGGAAGAATTTATTACCAAACAGAGATAGAGAACATTATGAAATGCAATTCATATGCAATTTTGATTATACAAAATAGAAAACTTTTTTCACAAACAAAGCCAATGCAATCAAGATTAGGAGGAAAGCAGAAAACTAGGAAAAATTTTGCAAGTAGTGTCTCTGACAAAGGTCTCATTTCTAAAATATGTAGAGACTTGAGTAAAATTTATAAGTACAAGTCATTCCTCAGTTGATAAATGATCAAAGGATATGAATAGGAAATTTTCAGAGGAAGAAGTTAAAGCCATCTACAATTATACAAAAAAATGCTCTAAATTACCACTGATTAGAGAAATGCAAATCTAAAAATCTCTTAGGTACTACACCACACCTATTGGATTAACTAATCCCCAACATAAGGCCTTTCTAGTCATCTTGCTGTTATACCTCATACAAAACACCTTTAGAGGTAGGGAAAGAAAGGAAGCAGTCAAAGACAAATGACCAACAGCAAAACTTGCTGCTGCAAAAGATCTTTGTAGAATTTTCATGAACACAGATCTTTTTTCTCTCTGAAGTACTAATTAGAGGTCCTGGGACAAATGTAGGAAATAGATCTAAGGACAGTTCTTTGAGGATAGACCTAAATTAGAAGGGTTACTTTGTAAGGATCTAGGATTAGAGGAGGGCCCAGGTTTATAGGTCACTCTGGTGGTCATTTTAATTTTCATTAATTACTCATTTTATTTCTATAAACAAGTTACCACTCACTTATAAAGGAATTATCATCTTCTTTATATCTGAAGTTGAAGAGTCACAAAGGGAAATCTCTATGTGTACACACACACACGTGTATAAATATATATATATAAATACATATATATACATACATACACACATATATACATATAAATGAGAGAGAGAGAGAGAGAGAGAGAGGCAGAGAGAGAGAGAGGCAGAGAGAGAGAGAGAAAGAGAGAGAGAGAGAAATGTAGATGTGATCTCATTTGATGACAAATACTTCCAAAGGAGGCAATCTTATGTGTGGTAATGCATTCAGGATTGGGAAGCAGAGCACATGGCCTCACATCTTGGCTCTTCTTTTCACTGCCCATGTGAGGGTGAGCAAGTTGCACAACTTTTCTGGGCCCTGCTTCTTTAGCTGTAAATAAAATGGCTGGGCTAGAATCAATGGTGTCAAACTCATACTGAAATGCATCACTTTAGGCTACATTTTGGCTTTAAAAATCCACAAATTAATATGTGTCGTATTTTTATTTATTTTGTTAAACATTTCCCAATTAGATTTTAACCTGGTTCCAGTTCAATCTTGAGAGTTTTGCAGGTTTTATGGCCTCTGATATTCCTTGCAGTTTACAATTTGAGATCTTATATGCAGAATAGTGAACAGGTAGCGTTAAACATTTCATTTGGATGTGGAAATATACAGTTAGTTCTTCTCCCTCTCCAACTTTTCAAAACTATCCTATCAAAACATGGAATTCATCTCTGAAGAGATGTAACACAGCATTATGGGCAAGACTTATATGTCGCACCAGGAAGATCTGTGTTTAGTTCTTTCCTCATATATTTACTAGCGATGTGATACCAAACAGGTCACTTAATATAACTGTGCCTCAGTTTCTTCATCTACAAAATGATGAGGTTTCACTTGATGGCTTCTGGATCTTTATTCCATCTTTAAATCTGTAATCCAATGAGACCATCTTTATGACTTTGAGCAAATCACTTTCCCTCCCTCAGCCTTAGTCTCCTCATCAGTAAAATGGAGAGTTGGACAAGATGGCCTCTGATGCTCTTTCTCTTTTAGAATCTGTGGTACTATAAGCTCAGGCAGTTCAGTTTCTCCTGTGTCTTTAAAAGTACATTCTTAGGAGCCATTGTAATGTTCATTTATTTTCTTACTAATGTGTAAAAAACACTAGCAGTCGGTCCTCTGGACTGCTTCTAAAAGCAAATAAAGGCTTCTGGGAGAAGCAGCTTCCTTCCAATTGATGACATCATGTGTTATGCCAATGGGTAACCTGATAGCCCTTTCAAATATGGTTTTGGTCAATTGAATATCAAACCAGGGGTTGGATTTAATGGAAGAGGAAAGTACATGAGTCAATTAGCTTTAAAAGGGAAGGACTAAACTTTTGCAGGGATTTCTCTTACCTGGCATGTAGTATTGACATATTGAATTGAATCAAATATATACCATAGACATATCTGGTGAGAAAGACAGAAAGGTCACATGCAGACAAAATGTCCCAATACCAGGGAATTTTTCTGAGTTTTGAGTTGATATTGTCATTGATTTAACAAAATACACTCAACAGCTTGATTCTCCAAGGCTGGGCCAGCAATTTCATTTCCCAATGTGCTAATTACTTGATCTTTGGCACACTTGTCTTGTTGGGCTGCCCTCCTTCTGCCTCTTGCATCTGTGTTTACATAACTTCTGGGATCACTCAGGGGCCTGTCTAGATAATATCAGCTTCTTTTAAGACCTGGTTTTAAGACATTTAACCAAATTCTGAATCCATACGATCCATTATGGAGCCCCCACTTCCACCACAAAGATTCCAGTCTGGTTAGGTCCTACCTTCCTTTGATGTTTTGATACAAATAGTCAGGCAACTGACACCCTGGGCTGGAGAGACAGAATTGGAAAGAGCTTGGCTTCCAAAGGCTGTTGATAAATTGCTCTATAAGGGCCTTCACAATTAATTCGTGTCAGTTGACAGCAAAACGACCCTGGCCTCTCAGCCCTGTTCCAAAACCAACACTTCCTGCTCCAGGCTCAGCCATGCTGTACTGACAGATCGAAGTTAATCTTGCTCCACTGAAGGAGTGCAATCTCAAATTATACAGCTGGTGTGAAACGAAGGTATTGTTGTTACTGAAGAATATGAAACCCCCACCAGTGGACAGCTGGAGAGTCCAAACCACACAGCTCTGATTTTCAGGCAAAAATTGTTTTTTAAGGCTGAGATTGAAATAAATGGGTGAAAATATATTTTAGTAGCTGAGGAGTGGCACCTTTTCCAAAGGTGTAATATCATTTCTTGACCTGAGGTAGGCAAGTCAACATTCCCTAATGACATGGAGATAAGGGAATTCTTATGTGAACAACAATTAAATCTTATCAACATGTGATTGTCAATATTGGATTATAATATGTAAACCTAGGAGGGACCTTAAGTTTCATCTAGTCCAAATCTTTCTTCTTATAGAAGAAGAAACTGAGGTGTATCAAATTTATGACATTCCCAAGATCACGCAGGAGAACTGAGATTCAAAGTAGGTGGGTAGATTACATTTCAATCTCAGGTTAGCTCTTTTCTGACATCCAGAAGGCACAAAAATAATCCAATGCCCTAAAGAACATAGATTTAGAGGTGGAAGGGACCATTGAGATCAATGAGTTCAACCTCATCATTGTATAGAGGAAAATGCAAGAGGGCCTCACACATATTAATTGACGCAGTTAAAATAAGAAGCAAGGTTGAGATTTGAACTGATTTCCTAGTATTTCAGATCTAGGGTTCTTTTCATTGCACCACATTACTTTTTTTTCAGTTTGATTTCCCTGTAGTCACTCCCTTCATCAGTATTAAGTGCTGACCCTTCATATTTTAGGTGATGGTTGCATGGGTAACTGACCTCATTCCTGATGACCAGCTTCCTGGAGATGAGTCTTTGGGACCTTAGATATACTAGTTCCCAAATGATAGCTGTAACTAGAGTCTTATTCCAAGGCCTCCATTCAATGGTTTTCATCCTCAGTTGTAACTACCAGAACAAATGTTCTTCTGGCAGAGCAAAAGTGGGCCCCATGACTTGCTGAGGAACTGGAAGAGTCCCAACAAAGTTGACACTTTGGGATCGGGAATTTCCATCCAAATCATAAAATGTAAGTATAAGAAAACAATTCTTGATTTGAAAATTGTCAATATTTTGAAACATCAATGACTGTGTTCTCTGCATCAGTGACAACAATTTTAGGCTTTGTTGCAAGGACTTGGGAGGGAGAGATGCTTCATAGATATCTATCCTGTCCCTGGATCAAAAGGCCACTTTAAGCCTCATCTAACATCATCATGAGTTTTTGAGAACAGTGCTGTTTATGGAGTACATTTCCTTCTTTCTCATTGTCAGAATCTGGCATTTTACTAAGCATTCTCATCAACCATAACACTGAAAATTCATAAATGAGGGGAAAAGAAAGACTTGTAAATATTCATTTGTGTTATGGTTCATGAAACAATGTAAAAAATGATATTTTCTGTTGTTTTTGTTTTGTTTTCTTACCAGAATACTCACCAATAAATAAAAAACCTGATTTCTGTAAACACTAAGGGTAGGTCAGTTCTGCACTCACAAGGCCTTTTTGGAAAACAATAATAACTTCTTGGAGATAAGGCAAACACTGTTTCAGAGCGTTGCTTTTGATGAGTTACCACGTAGATCCAAACACTGATTGTCAACCTCCCTTAGGATGGGGTTATGAAATTTATGTTTGTTTTTGCTGTTCTCTAGAAACATGTATTTGCATGTAGTACTTAAGGTCTGCCCACTATGGAAACCCAAAAGTTGAACCGGGTTCAATGTACCTTGTGGGTATTTGCTTATATGCTTCTCTCTGCTACCATCTGATACAGTACAGCAGCAGCTAGTAAATCTTTGCTTTTCAAAGAACAAAATCTCTTTTGGTCTGCATAGTCTAAGATCATTCCATTTCCCACAGACTGAGGTAAGAGCAAAGGACAACAGATACCCTGAATCCATTCTTTTGACAATGTCTATATTACAGTAGTTTTAAATCCTTATGCCCTGGAAATTCTCTGACTTGGAGTTAGAAAATAATTTTAACTACCATCTAATACTTGATTATCTGTGCACATCTCCTCAGACCACATCCAATATTCCACTGCACAAAGCCACAGAGGAAGCTGTGTGGGACTTGGATAACAAGGCTCTTCTCAGCTCCCCATAATATCCCTGGTTACCTTTCAAATTAAGTGGAATATGATACTAAAGAGATGAGTGAAGCCAGCCTCACTTTAATATACCATATCATTTCTATTTTCCAAAAATATCATTGGTCTTTATCATGAAAAATGAAGTATTATCATATGCCTTTCATCATCTATGAGAAAAATAAATTTCTTTATTATTGATTAATTTTTTATGTCTACCTTCCCATATTAGTTGATTTTTAATTTTACCCATATACCATGTTGCCTTTTGACTGTCAAGAAAAATAGTAATTCTTCTGGAGGGCACCAAGAATTAACTTGGCATGAAGAGGTCACCTGGCCATGTTGCATAATGTCATGCCCACTATAAATTACCTGTCCTGGTTTTATATACCTAATCTTCTGTTGGGATACATGTGTGGATACTATATCTTTAATGACTCCAACTTAGAATTTTGCAAATGTTGGGGTGGGGAGGGGTATCACCTTAATTTTACTTATCCCATTGCTAAAAAGATTTTCTAATGCATTGATGAAATGTTCTCTTATGTGTTCACCATCTGGGAGTGATTTCCTCCATTTAGCCATCTTCCAAGTAGTGGTATTGTTTGATTATTTTATCCAATTAGTAAATGTACTTTTCATTTCTTGGATGTCATGATGAAGTTCTTCTGTTGCCTTTCCCCCCTGGGCATAACCAGCTGGAGAGTTTTTGGCAAATATGTTGTTTTGTCCAAGTTCTATTTTGCATCTGATTATTTATTGTTGGGTAGTATATAGTTATAACTGAGAGACAGAAGTCTGGCTGAATTGTATATTAATCAAATACGACCACAGGGTGCATATGACTTGATTCCTCTAGTACAATGGTATCTACCTATATTTGCTAGATTTCTCTTTCATCTTCCTTACTAGAATATGAGTATGTATAATCAGAGGCCTTATCTTATTTTTCTAATATATTCCGCCATACTTAATTAAAACCAAAATGATTCACATTTAAGTATGAAGCAATTACAGTTGGAGTGTGGGAGAGGTAGAAAGGGCTTTACTACTAAGGGAACAAGCCAAGTTCTCATGTATCTGAGCTGAAACAGAATGAGCATATATAAAAGACTCCAGCAAACTAATTTGTTCTCTTCTCTGGAAGCTTTCGGGTAAGAAGTTAAGAATTCTCTGGTCTCCAGGACGATGTTGCTACTGTGACCCCAGTAGTGACCTGCCAAAGTTGCATTATTTCTTTACCTGTTTACCATGTGGCCGTGGATGCATGAAGCCTCTATCATTACTGCTGTCACTGTTGTCTCTCTGTGTGTATGTTTTTTTTGTCTATTTGATTTGTTTCGTTCTTCCATAATCTTTGGCCAATTAGAAGCTGGAGACAGAACAGACCAAATCATGACAGTGTTGAGTTTAGATGGGAAAACCAAAAGAGCCCCAGCATCCACAGTCACTAGCAGAGTCCGCCAGTAGCCTTAGCAGCTGATGAGTCAGCTTTGATGAGCAGTCTGTTTGACCCAGTCCAGGAGTGAATTAACCTAATAGCCAAGAAAACATGCCCTACAAGCCTAGGAGTGACTTGCCCATATGTTACATCAAGGTAAGTATTTTGTGAAGGTAGAAAAGAATTTCCAGAGCTGAGAAGTAGCCCCAGGAAGTTGGGAGGTAAGGTGAGAGATATTTTTTTTATGGTAGTGCCTTTAAGTTCACTCTCCCCTAGGAATAAAGAATATAGAGAGCAAGGAACATTCCTGGTTTTCTAAGATTCTGTGCTTCATTCCTTTCTATATCTTCTCACTAAATATCTAATTGCAAAAGCAAATGGATGTTAACTATTTAATTGATGTTAATCTGATATTAACTGGCATTTGATGTTCGGGGCACCCTGGATGGAAATTCCTGCACAACTGTAGACAACCAACCCAGACCCTCATACTTATCCCTGAAGGGAGGAAGCAGAAACCAGTTTAGATCTGCAATTCCAATCTGTAATTCTGAATGTCTTTTGGGATAGTAATCCCCAAACTTGCACCATATCAGAATAATAGCAAAGATTACTTAAATTATTCTTCTACTAAGAGAATCAAGTGGACCAAAAACCATAGAAACATGGTCATCGAAAGTCCTTACTACTGTCCTAAGGAAATGCAACATCTAACTGAAGGTAAGAGGTTGTCAAGCTGACCAAGTCCCACATACAGTTTTGTTTCTTTGTTTTCATTGCGTCTTTCTTCCCTTTTTTTGATAGATGACCTTTTGATTCTTGCTTTGAAGTCCATGTCACTGCAGGGCCTCTTTAATCAAGGACAGTCAAAATGGATGACATCAACAACCATAAATTTAAAGAAGAAAAACATATGAATGAATGAATAAAAAAAGAAAAATAATTTATTTATTTTTTTAATATAAATTTATTTATTTGACTTTTTACATTCGTTTTCACAAAATTTTGGGTTCCAAATTTTCTCGCCATTTGTCCCCTCCCTCCACCCCAATACATCAAGCATTCTAATTTCCCCTATCACCAATCTGCCCTCTCTTCTATCATCCCTCCTTTCTCTTGTCCCCATCTTCTCTTTTGTCCTATAGGGCCAGATAACTTTCTATACCCCATTACCTGTATTTCTTATTTCCTAG
>CM053770.1:8410630-8444450 GCA_028658325.1 Potorous gilbertii | reverse complement strand
CTGAGATGAGCAATTTGGACATGAGAGAAAACTGGGTCCCATCATCTACACATAGAGCACATCACAGCTTTGTATCTGGCCACACTTAAACTAGGCAGTTGATTTCCTGCATGTCTTCAGACAGAAGCATAAAGGTCTCCTGTGATTGAGGGTGTAACTGTCTCTAGTTCATCATGAGTAGAGTAGACACCCACTGTTACAAGAATTGGCATTTACACACTGATTTAAGGTTGCCAAAGTGTTTAACACAACTTACCTTATTTGAGCCCTCCCAACAATCCTGTAAGATGCTACTGTTATCCACATTTTTCTTGGGAAGAAGCTGAAGCCAAAGGACATGAAGTATCTTGCCCAATGGCACACCCTGGTCCTCTCTAAGTCTGAAACTCTATCCATTCACAATACTTGAAAAGAATTAATCTTTATTTGATTCCATCAGTTATTTTTTTAAAAAAGATAAATGAATGCAGGTCCTAAAATTATGTCATTGTACAAGTATCATTAGGAATGAACCCCAATCCATTGTTGCATCTTGGCTTGTGAAATCCATGTCCCATTTACCCCAGAAGCCACGCCCACAGCTATAACATGGATCTGTGTCCCAGAGCCCTCCCCCTGCATACACATGGCTCACCTTGAAAGGGCTCAGCTAAAATACCAAATAAAACCTCAGGCTCTGTCAGGTCTGTCGTTTTTGTAAATTGTTTAGACTGGAGAACCTGTGGGGTTTGTGCATTGTTCTTTTCAGATGAGGGAGAAAAGAAGTGACCATAAAAGCACATAACAATAAAGCTCAGTCCTTGTTTGAAGTTGTTTCATGGAAAAACATCCTCTGGACCATTACTCTCCTCATCAACAATCCCGTCCCTGGATGGCCAACCCGCCTGCTATTTACCTTTGCTCTCTCTGGGTGGCTTTCTGTGGTTATATATACAACTCAATAATCAGACCTTTTTTAAATGCCTTCAAAAGTGAGTTCCAGAATTGCCTACCAGATATGTATACAATCTGGGTAATTTTAACCTGGACCATCACTTTCTAATCATCTCTACATTCAAAAAGAATAAAAAGAAAAGTAGGTATTCAGAGTGTGCAGCTCTCCTCAGCAACCCTCAGTCTTTGAGTAGAGCCATCAGCCAACCTGTGAAGAGAATTCTTGAGATGGCCACACCTTGGTGTCCATACCATTGGTCACAGCTCCCCAAGCTCTTGCTGACCACACCACACTCTCCACAATACCCAAATCCAAACACCTCCCTTTCAGCTTCTCCTCTGGATTTCCCACACATAATGTAACCCAGACCTCACCTTCAGCTCTCCTGAGACCACTTTGGAAGCCAGCTCAATGACACAGCCAACAGCCATGCGTGCAGCAGCAGCCGAATGAAGTTCATTCCAAATGGTGTCACTGTCCACCTGAGCAAACAGTCGGGAGAGAGAGAGAGAGAGAGAGAGAGAGAAGAAACAGACACAGAGAGAGAGGAGAGACATAGAAGGAGGGAGGGAGAGAAAGAAAGGAGGGAGGAAAGAAGAAAAAAAGACAGAGGAGGTGGGCAGGGGAAAGGGAGGGAGAGCAAAAGAAAAAACAAATCGGTGAGGGAGGGCTGGCAGCTTGACAGCCAGCACACAATAACATTAGTCTTCCGTCCTGGCCAGCTGAAAGGGCCTTCTGGACATGGCTTTGCTTAGACTTTTTCTCTACACTGGCTTCTCCAATGGAAACACATTCCAGTCATGCCTCACTGCTATTCCCTGTTTAGATTTCTCATTACAAATAGCATTACAGAGGCCAGATCTGGC
The DNA here is from genome assembly GCA_028658325.1 of Potorous gilbertii. NCBI lineage: Eukaryota > Metazoa > Chordata > Mammalia > Diprotodontia > Potoroidae > Potorous > Potorous gilbertii. Next base: position 8,442,650 of record CM053770.1, on the reverse strand, counting down.
CTCGTTACAGGACCTTAGACACCAGTCCCGCAGTAGAAGACAAGCTGAAAGTTAAGGGCCCTTAGCTATACATAAAAATAGGATTTGCAAGTGGCAGGGGGAAAAATCTAAATATGTCTCTAGCTGGAGGTTTATGGGAAGCCAAAGACAATTATTGGGAAGGTTCCCCAGTAGCTAGCAGTCAGGAGGAAATGGTCATTTCTTTACATGCGCTCCAGCCAAATGAAAGGAATGTGCTGTCCTGAGAACCCAGAGTGAGCCCACTTCAAAGGTCAGGACTACAGAGCCATGGAGCAGACAGACAGACTGATTGCATTCTCTAAGTGGAGGTTGGCGGTATGTGGGCCGGTAGGTAGGTTGCCAGGGCTCACAGGAAACTGAAAATAGAGTTGCTTGCCTATTAAAATTCATCCTTGTTCCTATGCCTGAGGACATTATCCAAACAAAGCATGTAGTAATATTTCTTCCAAATTAGGTTTTGCAAAAGTGTTGTTCAATGGACCTCTTTTTTTAATCATCAAAGAGAAACACCTGCCTAAACCTTGAAATAGAAAAGACAAAAGCTTAGAACTTTGAAAAGCATTGGGCACTGAGGAGTGAGTCTGGATACAGTAGGGTTTGTGAAGCTACAAAAAGAAGGTATTTAAATAAGCCATGGAGGAATTTGCATAAAATACAAACATGAAAAGTTTATTGGTATCTGCAGCAGTGAAGGGAGAAACAAGCCTTTCGTTTTACAATTTCTCAAATTTATGAAGTCTTTATGACAATGAAAGTGACTTTAACTAGGAAAACTGCTGTAGGCTCATCAAATTCTAGAAATCAGTTGATAAATAGGAAATCAAAGGTGCAAAACATAAATGAAGTCAACTACTATGGCACTCAAATGACGGAAACCACTGCAATGTAATAAAGTAACAAAGTCTGTAAACCTCTCTCACACACACACACACACACACACACACACACACACACACACACACACCATATAGGTACTCCTCCTCTCCTTAGCCAAAATAACCTTTCAACCACCAAGAAGGCATTCTGTCAGGTCCTTACTATATTAGACTGTGTGAGTAGGTGTAGGAACAAAATTTGACAAAAATTTAGCTATCTCGTTGGTCAGAAAAAGATTATTGTTTCTTAATTTTGTACATCTGGTGAGTCCTCAAGAGGGATGGCCAAAGTTGAAACCAGATGTTTCTAATTCTATTGTTAAGATACCCCTGAAAGAAAATTTTTACATATGGCCATCTTTTTGGCATTGCACTGCCCTCATCCATCTACTTTCTAGACTTTGTACAACACAGACCCTGGACCTCCATGTGGATAACAGAAGACAGAATCACAGTCCTGTCCTTAAGGAGCTTATATTCATTCTTTTAGTGTATCTTTTTGAATGATTGCTAATATAATTAAATATAAATTTTTAAATAGTCAAAAGTTAGGAGACTTTCTTTTTGGTAGCAATGAATTGAAACAAGGTGATACAGACTAGAGTTATTAATTTTGTTTTTTAATTGACCTACAGTGTGTATATATATATATATATATATATATATATATACACATATATATTATGGCATATATATATATATACACATATATTATTAGGCATTAAAATGACTGCTGTATAATTACATATCACATGCAAAAATTCATTGGCAGTTTCTTCCAATTAACAGCCAGCAATTAAATGTAAAATGCGGCTCAGGGGCTGATGAGAGGGGGCCAAGCAGAGCTTGACTATATGTCAGGCATGTAAAGAGCTGGCTGCATTGGAAGAGCTATGATTCATGGTCAGGACTGTTGGCTGAATCAAAAATGTGACCGCAGCTTCGGAGAGTACCCACCCTACAAAATGGTTGCTTCTTTTGAAACACGAGAATGGGATTCCTAGCAGTTGAGTGCAGGATATTTCTGTTTGCCAAAACCATTGCTTTCACAGTTTCCTTTTCTGCTGTTAGTTAGGAAGAGAATTACAACAACGCTATCACAAGGTATCACCAGGGCTGGGCTGACTGAGGGAGTAAGGAAGTATTTCCTGTGTGAACACCCATGGTGGGAGGCCTTCCTGTCTTTTATAAACCTAATGTTCCTTTAGACGTAGGTCCAAGACCTCAAGCCATATTTCTTTTAAGCTTTTTTTTTCTTTTGGTCCCTCTCCACCTTTCCCTGCATATTCATAGCAAGAAAGCCTGGTATCCAAATGGGCTGCCTCCAATTTCAATGTGTGTCACTATGAATACAACCCTAATGAATCACCTCTCCCCAAACACAGGTCAGCAATATTCAGCCAAATGAGGCAGTATTGGAAAATGGATGGGGCACTGGACATGGAGTAGGGGAGACCTTGACTCAAGTCCTGCACTGGACACTTGCTAGCTATGATTCCCTGGACAAGTCATGTGATCATTCTGTGTGTCACTTTCCTCATCTGTAAAATGAGGTGGTTTGATTTGATGAACTTGAAGGTCCCTTCCCATTCTAAATCTACAATTCTATGATAGTGGTCAGGAAAATGAGGAAGAGACAAGTCTCCAAAAATCTCAGTGCTTTGGAATGCAGAGCTCTCCAAAATTCAAAGGAACCTATAAGACCTCAGACAAAACAGAAACAAATAAAATAATCTCCTCAGAATAATGGTAATTGCGAGCACTTTTGTGTGATGTATAAATGAGGGTCATTAGAAGACTAAGGTGGTGAAAAGGAGAGAGAAAGAGGACTGGGCTAGATATTCTTGGGCTTACAGAGAGAGTCTGAGGAAAGGGACCAAAACTGAAGAGAAAGTCTAAGAATTGGGAAGCCAGCTTGATGAGCTGATGGATGGCACGGCCAGGAGTGAACTTTTGAGAAATCCACCTTAAGCAGTTGGACAGTGAGAGTGGCTTAGTAGCTCAGGAAAGTCAGAGGCTAAATCAAGGTACAGGCTGTGAGCCTCAGACAAGGGAGCATATTACTAATATGGCTGTTGGGAAACAGTGGAGGGGGCTGTCAGCTGTAATTGGAGAGTTTCTGAGGAACGTTACCTGAAACAACCTTGCTTCCTTAGTAACCAAAAAAGCCAAGAGAAGGGATGTATTTGGGCTGGTGAAGAAGAGAAAAGAATGGTGGAACTATGAAATGAAATTAGAAATACTGAGGGTTTGATCAGTGAATTAGCCAAGTCAAGCTGAATCAATCAGCAATGTTGTATAACTAACTGTTCATTCAAAGTCATATTTATTAAATACTTCTTACAAGCAAAACATTGAGCTCAATTCTAGGGGAGAGTCCCTGCCTTTACAGAGCTTGCAGTCTCTGGGTTCAGTTTTAAGCTATGTGGAAAACACAATCAAAACTGTCTCAGGAAGACCTTTCATCATAAACTCAGTCCTTGCTGGAATACTGACTACAGGTGGTGGCAAAGTACAAAGCACTGACAAGAAGAAACTAGATACCTGGGAAATGGGCACACAACTTCACACACACACTCCACTCACTGCCCCTCTTCCCTACCTCCATCCATGTTGGAAAAGGAGGCATACTAGGAAAGAGACCAAAGCATGCTGTCAACATAGGGGAAGATTCTTCCCAAATTTGAGATATTTCCAAGTGTCAGTGGTACACTTGGGTCTTATTTCCCCTTTATGTGTGATCCAGACCACCAAAAAACACAAAACTGGGCCACCATAAACAAATCCATCAATCCTGGTAAGAATTATAGCTACAACAACAACCTTTCTCCTTCTTTAACATCCCTGATAGAACCCAAGCCAGTTGCTTAGGTCCTTCTACTATCCACTATGGCAGTGTTGGAGGCCAGGCTCAGCCATGATCCTACAATTCCAGATTTGACTTGTCACCTGGTATAGGTTGCACACACTAGTGAATAATCTTTTCACCCTCTCTCTGAGGAAGCATGTGCTGTGCTGAACAGTCTGGTGTAACACAGAACCAAGACAGGAGGAAAGGATGATGACGAAGAGGCTTAGAGTAGAGAATCTTTGATCTCTTCTCCCTCTTGCCGCCATGTCCAAATATCCCCTTTCCCTTCACTCTACCCCTTGGACGGTGCCATCAGAAAGTGTATTCTGAGGAACACCACCAAGGTTTGTTCACAGGTGAACTTTTCCCTGCTCTCAACAGGTTCATTCCCCACAAACCAGACTCCATCCCCCATCACCCCTCATGTTGGCCATCATCCCATTCCTCTCCTCTCTTCAACATTTTGTAACCTTGTATTTCCTTCAAGGCCCTGCTGAAGGGCTGCCCTCCTCAGGAAGTGCTTCTGGATCCTCCAGCTGCCAACGTTGTTTTCCTCCTCCCTAGATTTTTCTCGTATTTATTTTTATAAATTTTCTATATATACTCGTTGATATAAGTGCTGTCTCCTTGAGAGAATAGGAGCCCCCTGATAGCAAGGATGATGTCAGTTTGTTCTCTGTACCACCCCCCACCCAGAACTAATGTCATGGGGTGTGAGTTTGATAAATAGCATTGGTGGGTCAGCTGCTTGATGAATCAGGCACAGAGGAACATGCTTAAGTGCACAGACAGAAAAGAGAAGGGGGAAGAACTGAAATGCTTGTAATTATGAAGACTAAACATGAGGCAGCTAGGTCACTCAATGGAGAGAGTACTGGACCTGGAGTCAAGAAAAGCTGACTTCAAATTTGACCTAAATACTTACTAACCATGTGACTCCAGGCAAGTCACTTAGTCTCTGCTTGCCACAGGAGAAGAAAATGGTAAGCCGCCGCCTTATCTTGGCCAAGAACACCCATGGACAATACAGTCTATGGGGTTATGAAGAGTCAGATACAAGCAAACAACAGCAAAAATTAGGCCCAAAGAAGATGTGAAAAAAATGACTTCCTTGTGTCTCATGGTAACCATGTCTAAGGTGGGAGGTGAGTAGAAGAAAAAAAATATTTACATGATAAATTACAATGCATTTTAAAAGGAATTTCTAGTTGTACATAATAGATTTGCAGTTTGTGTATAATCATCTTTTTTAATTATTCTGATATATTATGGAAATGGTTGTTTTAATTCATAAATTAAAATAAAAGTAAAGGACTATGCGTGCAGAAAATCACATTTATAGTCAGACTTGGTTGATGTATTAGTAATTTTGCTGAACTGTTTTTTCCTCCTCTTACTTTCCTAGCCTGAATGCCCTTCTAGATCAGGAGAATGGGAGGGATATGTTTGAAATTGATGTTATAGAAAAATAAATATTTGAATAATTGATTTTTTCATTGAACAGACACAAATTCTACCCTTTCACACCTCCCATTTTTCATGTAAGTCAATACCCTATGCCTGCAATATACACACCCCTGCCACATCCACCTTTGAAATACACCCACTCTTCCAGGGTTGGGTCAGCTAAGGATCCAATGCCTTCTGAATTTTCCTTAGCTTCCTTTCTTCCCCTAACTCTGCTCCCTGCCCGTAAATCGTAACCACTCTTTTTCAGATTTTGGAATCCTAGGAGCATCAATTTCAAATCAGAATTTGTACTACTCTCCACATGAATTCTACGGTGACTTTCGTTGGTTTTGTGTACATGTGTATACAAATATATGTGTCTATGGGAGGGACCAAGCTTTCAAATCAGTAAACAATGATTAGGCAGACACCACAAAGAGCACCGTCTTGGGCAGCCTAGGCTCCTAGAGTCCAGACCTGAAGAGGCCTTCGAGCTCATTCTACTCAGCTCTCTCCTTTTCCACATGAGGAAATAGAGACTCCCGAGATTGTGACTTGCCCAAAGACACTCAGCTAATAATCTGAACCTATGTCCTTTTACTCAGCCCAATGGGGTTGGTTGTTCAGTTGTTTAATGACCCCTCATGACTCTTCATGACCCATACTATTCATAGGGTTTTCTTGGAGGAGATACTGGAGTGGTTGGCCATTTCCTTCTCCAGTTCATTTTACACATGAGGAAACTGAAGTGAACAGGGTTAAGTGATTCGCCCAGTGTCACACAGCTAGCAAGTATCTGAGGCTAGAATTGAACTCAGGTCTTCCTGACTCAAGGCTTTATCAACTGAGCCACCTCGCTGTCTCATAGGTACAATGACAGAAGAATGGCATTGTCATTATCCTCAAGAAGTTTAAATTCTATTCAAGGAGAAAAGACAAAGCTTTTTTGAGAAGATGAAAGGTAGTTGGATAATAGAGAGCCTGTGCCCAGCATATGATCAGGCAGGTAGGCTCTTAAGTGCTTGGTGAATTGAAATGAATGGAATTGAACTGACATGTGCATCTTCCAGCACTGGGCACAGATGATTGTGGACTTCCCAGGAGGATTTTATGCTCCTAAATTTCAAATCCAGGAATTCCTATGTCGGGGGCTCACACCCAGGACTGTATCTAACTTTTGGGGCCAACGTTGTTCACTTAAATGTAAGTAGCAACTGCCCATGTAACCAACAGGTCCAGTCTTTCTGAACCTCTGTGCTACAAACTGACCCCTTCTCATTCTCCCTTGAACTGACTTGGATTGAATATATCTCAACCCTCTTTGGGTGCTCAGAAACTCGGCATCTTAAGGAAATAAATATTAAGACATTCCCTGGGATGTGCTGACAAATGTCCATCCACATCACACACTTGGGAGCAAGCGCTCCTTCTCAGAAGGACATTGGGCCAGGAGGGAAAGCAGAGAGGTTCCCAAAGTCTTGGCAAGCTTCCCACCGCCTGCTTTCTTTTCTGCGGTACATCAAAGACTCGGAATCCTCCGTGATAATGGCAGGAGCTGAAGGAAAAGGCCAATCAGAAAGCTCCCGGTGTCAGACACATATGGATTGAGTTGCATCAGTTTCCTGAATGAACCTTGGACTTTAACTGGCTTCTCCTGGCACATGTATAGCCACTCAGATCCTGAGAGGGAGAAGTAAGCAAAGACTGCAGATGCTACGAATTAAGTTACCTGTCTCTGAATTGGATGTGAAGATATTTTAAAGCAAAGGGAATGACTTAGAAGGAAAAGAGCTTAGGCCTGGACTCCAAATCCTGGAGCTTAAATGTAGTAAATATGCAGCTTATAGAAAAATGCTCAGGATTTAAAGGTAATACGATGATTCAATGCTTTACTAAGTACCTACTATATGCAAACACGAGCGAATGTGGTATAATGGTTAGAACTCAATTATGGTGTCAGGAAGAAATAGTTTAAAAATCTTGTCTTGGACATGTACTAAGTGTGTTGTGCTGAGCAGTCTTTACTCCAGAAAACTCTCTAAAACTATAAGTTCCAGAGGAAATGCTGATCTGTTTGGTTGAAGGAAATTTTCACACTAGAAGTACCTACATCACAAGTCTGGAACACTAAAACATGGAAGGTTCTACATGCAGAGGAAAGGTGTTACCCCAAGCACAGATTTTATCATGTCAAGTCAACAAACATGGTGTGCCAGGCACCATACTACACGCTAATGATACAAAGAAAGATCAAAAACAGGGCCCTTGCTTCCTAAGAGCTCATATCTGAAAGGGCAAGAGAAGACCCAAACAACATAGACATGCAAGTTCCATTCAGGGTAAAGGGGTTCACACCGAGTGAACCATCTGGACATATTCTTATGTGAGAAATGGAGCAGGGCATAGCACCTTATTACTCATGGGTTGACTCACTCAATCATGCTTCTGCATATGCATGCAGAACAGGATTAGTGTCTATTTTACAGATGAAAAAACCAAGGCTCCAAGAGGAGTGGTGACTCACACAACCAATGCATGTCAGAGTCAAGTATCTAAGCCAGGTTACTCTGGACGCCAAGTCTACTATTTTGTGTACCACACCCTTCTGCCTCACAGACTGTCCCAGATGATTTTTTTTCCTGAATCTAGAATTTTATGAAATAAAATATGAGTCTATTTTACACACCAGGATCTTGGTATAAACTGCAGAATATCTCCATATATCACTTTATTTGCTAGCCTGGAAAGTATCTCAGGGATTTTTCCCCCCAAAAAGCCACTGAAATATCACAGGAAATTTTTGAGTTTTAATATGAAGAAAATCTGGATCATTCTGCTTTGGGCCTTTCCAGTCTTCTCCCTTATCAAGCAGGCTTCCAAGTATCATATTAAAAAAATCTTGCTGCTGGCCAAACGCCTCCCTAGCCAACTATGCAAACTACAATAATTTCTTTCCTCTATACTGAGAGAGAACACTATCCTGATTTCTCGTTCACACGGAATTCAACCAGATCATAGATTCATATTATGTCAGGAGGAAAGGGATGCCTAGAAACATTCTAGAGAAAAACTCTTTCATTTTACAGATGGGAAAAATAATATCCAAAAAGTTAAGTGACTTGGCCAAGGTGTCACAGAGTCAGAGACAATGACTCAAGTCTCATGACTTCAGGAGAGAGTGGCTTCCTCAGCTGTTTACAGGAAGGAGGCAGAGAGGAGATTATTTTATCATTTGATTTGGTATTGAGCAGGAGAAGTTATGGATAGTAGAGATGTGATCCAGTCTCATAACCTGAACATATCTTAGACCAATTAATCAATCAGTAAGAATTTGTCTGTTTGCTACTGTTTGTTTTCAGTTGTTTTCGACTCTCTGTGATCCCGTTTTCTTGGTACAAAAACTGGGGTGTTTGCCATTTCCTTCTCCAAGAATTTGTTAAGAACCTACTATGTGACAAGCATTTATTATGTGCTGTGCATGTAAAGGCAAGAGGAGGAGGAAGATACATAGGCCAGCACAATATGTTTCTGAGTCTGTGGCTGTCAGCTGCCTCTTTCCCTGTGCCCACTGGAAATCAGACCAAAGTGCAGTCAGGCCAGATGGTAGTGTTTATTTTCATGACTTTTGGAACCTTTATTCAAAAGCTAATCAGCACATAGAGATGGCATAATTAGGCCACTGCATAAACTCCTCTGTTTTGTCTTTATGATACTTCCCAGCTTCCACTCAGACTACCTTTCCAGACTAATCACATGTTACCCTTCTCCATGCACTCTCTGGTCTGGTTAAACTGGCCTTCCTTCTGCCTGTTCCTCATCCATGACACTCATCTCCCACCTCCACACCTTTTCAAAGGCTGTTGTCTAGGTTGAGAAGACAGCTTCCCTTCAGTTTCACACCTTAGAATCCCAGCTTTCTCAAAAGTTCAGATTAAAGTCATATAAGATCTTGTAAGTGCCCGTGCTCTGAAATTACATTGAATAATTTTATATTTATTTTTATATCGGGACTATTTCAATTTTGCCTTTGTCTTCTCCAACTCCCAATTTATTATCTGGCACATAGTAAATACTTACCAAATGCATACTGATTGATTGAACCAGAGAAGCTTCCTCTCTTTTCCTCTGTGACTTCTAGGGGACATATTCAATTCAAACACTTGGTTCATAATTTTGGTGAAACAACTATGTGCATTACTCCCATTTTTTGGCATTCAGTTGTTCTCCATTGTGTCCAACTCTCTGTGACTCCATTTAGGGTTTTGTTAGTAAAGATACTAGAGTGTTATGCCATTTCTTTAGCACATTTTATAGATGAGGGAACTGAGGCAAACAGGGTGAAGTGACTTGCCCAGAGTCACACAGCTAGTAAGTGCTGGAGGTCAGATCTGAACTCAGGAAGATGAGTCTTCCTAACTCCACACCTGATACTCTACCCATTGTGTCCCCCAGAGGCCTACTCCCAATATCAAGCCTAAGCTGATGCCCATCTCACAGCTAAGTCATGCTTAGCAGAAATAGTATGTGCTTTATAAATGCTTAAAGTATTGACTATCTAAAATCCCATCTTCTGAAGAAGGTCTTTCCTGATCCTCACCTCTCTTCCCACTCAGTCACTAATGCACCCCTTCTTCAAATTATACCGATCTACTCTGATGGAAACTTGAATCTAACCTCTTCAATTTATGGAAAAAGAAACAAACTCAAGGAAATTCAATGACTTGCCCAAGGTCACAGAGCTAATAAGTGACAGAGGGAATATTCAAAGCCAGGTCTTCTGAGGGCAGAACCAGGGCTCCTTTTGTGTTACCATTCTGTCTAGTGGTAGATTTCTGGGCCAGACCTATACAAAGTGAGCTAGAAGGTATGGCATCTAATCTCTCACTATGCACTATGTGTTTGGATCAAGGTATCCTCAGTGGGACCATTGGTCTAAGCACAGGGTTCTAAGAGAGTTAGCCTGGGGCATAAAGACAAAGTACCTAGAATATTCTACATCCATCAAGTTCAATGTAGAAGCAAATGGAAAACACTCCAGTGGTATCCCTTGGCTCAGGCTCTACGTGAAGCTTAGTAGGACTGACTAGTAAGTCAGTGTAAGTGGAAAGCCTAACCAAAGGGACTCTTGGATTCTTTGACTGACTACAGACTCCACAGGAATGCATAGAGATTACTTGGCAAATCTGTGCAAGTCCATCTGTCTCTCCAAGACAGATTTTCAGCATCCCCAGATTCAACTGTATCGCCAGAACAAACACATTTCTCTGGCTCATTCTTATAACTGGCGAGCAAGCAGCGACAGCACATTTTCTGAAGACCATTGAGTAGGGGTGGCACGTGGCACATCGCTGCAGCTGCCAGCAAAGGGTACAGCTCAGGAGCAGGGGGGCTTCTGCTCAAGGCCTGGCCCACAGCCTCTGCAGCTGTAGAGGGCGCTGAACCTCCCTCTCTCCATATGGAGTCCCAGTCACTAACTGTCCATCACAGCCCCACTTGCACCTACAACGTCAGGATTCCCCTTTATGAAGTTCCTTTTCTTTTTCATCTGACCATGACTAAAGAAACTAAGGTGTGGCCATTCAGAACTTGGAGGCATCCCTAACGAATGGGCTGTCAACTACAGCTTCTTCCACATCTGAACTGAGAGAAAGCATGTCTGCCGGCCCAACTTCTGTCACCATAAATCCCTTCTGGCTGTAGTTCAAAAGGAACAGGCCTTAGGGAATTAAGGAGAAAAGAAGAAATGCAGAAATAGAAGTAGCACAGGGTCCTTCTCATGAGAAGGTCCCCTGCTCCAGGAAGGTAGTGCTCTTCATCTATGGTAGAAAGAACTGGGGGGCATGACACAAAGTGAAGACCTGCCTCTGTCACTTGGGCAATTTGTGCCTCAGTGTCTCTATTATGCCATTGTCAACATAAGGAGAGCAAAACCTGCAACGTGGACCTGCAGGAAGGCTCAGCATGGAAGGTGCTGAGTAAACGCAGAAGACCTGACATCTCACACTCAAATGTTACTAAAGGGTAAACTAAGGCCTGGGGAGGAAAAGATACATGAAGTGACCTACCTGAGGTCAGAAATACAGCAAAAATGTCACAATGATGATACCAACACTGTCCAAGATGGCAGGCACAGACAGGTGGTTATCTGCATCACTGCAGAGAACATGCAGATCACTGAGATTATAGGTGCATTGAAATGTCTGAATAAATTGTTGCATTGATAGATCTGCAAAGTGTCTTACATGTATATATGTAACATGTTCACATCACATGTACATATGTATGCAGAATATATACATGCATACAAACATATAAATAGTGTTTATGTTCACTTAAAAATGTGCCTGAAATCAATGGTTGACTTCCTTGAGTATTATCAATAGTGCATGTGTATGTGTGTGTGAATATGTTATAGACAGATGTGTACAGACAGATAGATATGCATATGTACATATGCATATATGTGTATACATGCATATGCATACACATACACATTTGTGTAAAAAATGTAAATTGAAGTGGAGAAGAAAGCAGCAAACCACGTTAGTATTTCTGCCAAGAGAACTCCAAACGGAGTCTTGAAGAATTGGGCACAACTGAAAAGAAATGATCGGTAACGGAAAACTATGGATATAGATGTAGATATATACACATCTACTGTGAAACTTGTTTGGAGAGCACATAGAAGTTGTCTCATTTTTAAACCAAGAGAATATGAATTATTTTACCTAAATGGTTTTTTGAACCAAGTAAGTTTTTCTTCCATGAGATCCATTCCCAACACATCTCATCGTATCCAATTCCAATGATGCCCAAGTATCTCTAGCAAGCCTGCCTGTGTCAGCAGCATGGATGGTGCAGCCAGGTGCAGGAAGAAGCAGGTTTGGCTTTGCCATTTCCATGGCCTTCTTTTCTGCCTCCTGTGCTAGGGTCCCAGGTTCCCAGGGAACTCTGCTCCAGCTCCAAGGCATGAGACAATGGACTTCTGTTTCTCCACACATTAAGCATTCTATTCTCAATGACTACAGGCAGACAGAGTTACTGAAAATTCCCCTTCTGACTCAGAAGGAATTCCCTGCCTTCCATCAGATTATTTTCTACCATATTCTCCAAGTTTAAGGCAATCTGATATTTCTGTGGAATCAGCCACATGAAAGAATACCCCATAGTGATTCTGTTACTGGCCACAGACGGACAGCACACTTCATCTCCACTTTCCACATGCTGATCTTGGTGGCATTCAAGTCTTGGAAGCTAAGAAAAGTTGACTATGATTAGATGGGGGAGGAAGAGACTATTCTAAATCAGGACCTATTCTAGTAGACTACTAGGGAATTGTAGATATGACTCTCGATAGCACTCAAAGAAACCAAGCCTTGATTACAAGTGTCCATTTTGAAGTGAAGCCCCCACCAAAGGCTGTTACATGAGTGGAATGTAATTTGGGCGAAATCTGCCCCACATTATGTATGATGACAAAAGAAAGAGGGGCAGAGTGAAGAATCAATATCTTATGCCAATAGCAAGGTTGGAAATGAACATTGATTTTAAAAGTTGTTCAAATTGGGGAGCCTGGATGTGTAGTGAATGGGAGCTGTGTTTGGATCTTTGCCCTGTTCTCCAATCCATTTTGACAGGATTGTCCAGCAGACATATAGGAAATATCTACCAGATGCCAGCAGCTGCCATCGAGGTGCTGTGATTACAACTAAAATGAAACATCCCCTGCCCTCTATGAGTTTATGGTTTACTGAGAGGATGAAAAAAATTCTCAACACAGTAATAGAGTGATAATGTGGTAATGTGGTTCAAGGGAAAGAATGCAGGGTTTGGAGAAAAGATCTGATTTGAATTCTGGCTCTACTATTCACTATCTGTATGACCTTGAGCAAGTCCCCTAATATTTCAAAGCCTGTCCATCTGTCAAAGGAGAGGGTTCAGCAAGCAGATCTCAGAGGTCCCTTTTAGCTCTCAGATTTATTCTATGTCAAATGTGCTGCCAGTTGGATGTGAGGGGGCAGATACATTCCATGGTTCAGGTTCAGCCTGCTAGAAGGTGTGGAGAAAGAAGCTAGATTTCAATTTTAAGGGATAAAACAATGGTCCAGGCCTATCAGAAATTCAAATTCATGAAAGTCAGTAATGTGAAACAAGCCTGAAAAAGCAGGCTGGGGTCAGATTAAGGAAGTCTTTCAAATGCAGTTTTTATTAAAATTTACAGGAGGCTACTAAAGATTTAGAAACAGTGGAGTGAAATGTTCAGGACTTTATCTTAGAAGACATGTGGAGTACAGATTGTAGAAAAGAGAGGAAAATGAGGATGCTCGAACCTGGGACTGCACAAAAGGCTCTCATGACCTCAACAAGGCAACTTGATGTGGGAGCGGAGAAAAGAAGACTAAGACTTGTGGGTGGTTGTTGTTCAGTGCACCCTTAATCGGGAGGAGGAAGAGGAGGAGAGAAAGACCCAGATGAAAAAGAGGAAGGTGAAGAGGAAGAAGTGATAAAGACAGCAGGCATTTACATACTGCTTCATGTGTATTATCTATCTCAGTGCTCCCAGGATCCATGGCAGATAAACAAGTTATTGCTGATGATGGTCCTTTAAAGTCATGTCTGACTCTTTGGGTCCCCATTGGGCATTTCCTTGTCAAAGATACTAGAGTCATTTGCCATTTCCTTCTCCAGCTCATTTTTCTGATGAGGAAACTGAGGCAAGCTTTTTTTAAAAAAAAGCAACTTGCCCAGGGGTCATATAGATAGTTAAATGTCTAGGGTCAGATTTGAACTCAGGTCTTTCTGACTCCAGGCCCAGCTCTCTACCTACTTCACCACCTAGCTGCCAAGATAAACATAGTAGGTGTTATTTTCTCTAATTAATCATGAGGGAATGAGATGCAAAGAAGTTGTGATTTGTATGTGTTCACACAACTATTAGACTATATGGCACATACGAGCTAAAATAATTAAATTTACTGAATATACATCAACTCTTACAATGTTTTTGCCTTTGAATAACTTTTAATGCATAAAATGCCTTCCTTTTTCTGGAATCATTTGTTTTATAATGTTGAACTTCAAATTTATAAATTTATCCATTTAAGTTTATCCACATTTTTATCCACATAAACATCCATAAGTTTATCCACTTCTAATGTTGGATATTTCGTATCTATTTAACGGACAGACCACTTATCCAAGACTAATCTAGAGTTTTTCAGTAAGGTTTAAATCAGGCCAGATCCTAGGCCACTGAATTGATAACTCCACCTCTTGGGTGAATTTCCTAACAATGCATGGCACACAGGGTGGTACAAGGTGGTACTATACTATTCCATCTCTATTTAAGAGCTTCTGTAATTCCAGGACAATTCTGCCTCTTAGTATATCAATATTTTATCCATATTCAATATTCTCCCAATGGGGAGAAAACTACTAGGATCCCTGGAAGAAAAAAATCCCCTCCCCCCAAATCTCCTTGAATATTGTATAGTCTAATAAAGACACCTGGATATTAGAGGCTCATCTGGATTTCTTCTGATAAGTTTTGTTACAGGCTTAAATAAACCAGTGAGTTTCATTAGTGTACAATGATGGAGGCTGATTTAATCAATTAATCAATCACCATTTAGACCTGCTACCTTTATTAGATAAGATTACATCTCTATTTGATCAACCAATCTTAGGAATAAACTAGATGTGACATCTTGGACTAGCTTTGAATCAATCCATTAAGTGCATTTCAACTATGACTATATGGATGGCTAAAGGGACTTATCCATTTTCTGTGGGGTTTGTATTAAACCAGAAAGTTGGTTTGAAATAAGGTCATTGGCTACCCTGCAGCTTAATTGTGGTGAAACTTCCAGTCAAACACCTGGGAAGGAATTACTGGGGGATGTGTAGCTGAAGGAGACTCAGCCTAAGGTTCATCACTTTCCCTTGACCAGAGGAGGTCAGAACATTGAAGCATTTAGGACTTCACATTAGTATCCTATTCCTAGTATCGTCTCCAGAACAACTGATTTGGTTGATGAGTTAATGGTTGATTCCAAATCAGACTTACTGAAAAGAGTCAGGGTCTAGATTCCACAAGAGTTCAAGTGGAATATCTAAGTGGAATTTTATGAGTACTCCCACAAACAGCAAGAAAGGGCTTTCAGAAACCAAGATCAGGGAGTTATTATCCCTTTGCTACATGTGATCTCTAAGTTTTTGAGGCAATTTCTTCCTGAATTCTGGGTACTAATGGGAGATTTTGTCACTGAACTTTTTGGGAGGATATTTTATCTGCACTGACTACTCCATCATAATATAACATAATATAAATTATATAAATATATAATATAAATGTGTTTATAGAATTCAATTAAATTTGGCTAACTGATACCATCTAATAAGCATGGGAGGAAACACACTGGTGGGGGCTCATGAGTTATTGCATTAGAAAGAAATTTCCCCCCTCTGTCAGAATTCCTCAGAACTCTGATAGGAGACACAGTAATCCCTTACTGAGGACAGTGTGAGTGGGACATGGGACAACAGCACCATAAAATGTGCCATATCTAAAAATTATCTTTCACCAATCTTCAATACTCTAACATTTGCATCATCTCATTCACAAGTATCTTTTTCTAATAGGAAACAGCAGCTTTCCCCCCCGCCCCTGCCACTGGTCTGGTTATTAATGTCTCATCTTCAAATATCAATCCCACACAGCAGAAATCAAAAATAACCTCATCCAGTCATCAGGTCCCCTGAAGTTCTTGGTTTGTTTTCTGAGAACTGAGTAAACTACCTTTCAGCAATAATATGTCAGTTCTTGACGTTTGTTTTTTGTTTTACTTTCTCAATTTTAAACAAGCTTACTTGGAGCTTTGGTGATTATATTTCACTGTGGACTTGGATGAGTCTTGAAGGGCTGTATTTATCCACAGCTATGACCACTGTAATATCTCCAGCAGTCACTGAAGTGTATTCTCCAAGAGCCATAAGCTCCATACATTTCCCAGGAGTAATATATTTTTTTAAAAACACAATGAAACACCTCTGTATGGTGCGAAATACCACAGCCAAGTGACAGAGAATTAATTAAAGGTGTGAAAACTGAGCTCATCTGGCTAGGGTGAGACATTCTGAGTCAATGCAGTATCAACAGGAGCGCACAGCTCACCATATTATCACAAATAAAGCCAAACATCAAAATTATTGCTTGTCCCAAGTAATTTGCACAGGACTCTAAGTTTATGAATGTATGAGATAGGATTTGAAACTCATTCTTTCCTGTCTCCAATTACAACAATCTTGTATTAGAGTTATTTAACATGGAGGAAAGAGTGGAAATAAGAAAGGAGGCATGATAGCTGTTTTTAGGTATGCTGAGGACTGTCATGGGAACAAGCAATTAAGATTATTCATAGGTTCAGTGTCATTAATGTTGTGGGTCAGGATGCTGGTTGAACTTAGGTGATGTGAGTTCAATCATACACACACACAAACACACATACACATACATACACACACACAAACGCTTCCACAAGTTATTACTATTTTGAACCACAAAATCGTGGTGCAGACTTGCAATAGCTTGGATGACCTTTGCACTCAGGTAGATTGACCTAAGACCCAGATGTGGGCACTTTGAACAAGAAGAATATAGAAGTAATTTTGGGCCATTGGTAGAGAGATCCTGAGACTCTAGGGAACCTCCTTGCCAAGTGCTTTCAACCTGCTTCTTGGCAGCCTTTATCTGCCTGAACTATGTTTTGAGAACTGGCTGTATCTGAGAGTATTAGAATGTGGTTTTAGTAAATGGATTGTATGTTGGACAGCTCACATTGTGAGGGATCCTTTGAACAAGATGTGGAATAGCAAGTAGGAGTATTACCAATGCATAGAAATTAAAGGGATACCAATGCATAGAAATTAAAGGGATACAGATTTCAGTCCATATAATCAAGAGCTTCTACCAATTAGAGTGGTCATAATATGTAACAAATTGTCTGGTGACTTGAATTCTCCATCATTACAGGTAATCAGATAGAGATTAGATCATTAAAAGAAATTTAGAGACAGTTGAGACTGGATACCATCTAAGGTCCCCTTTTACTTAACATTTTAGGCTTTTAAGTGTATATATTTGGCATCTATCTTATTAATATCAAGAAAATTATGAACAAGGGGCAGAAATGCTCTCCGAAGTCATTTGACATACGTTCAGAAGAGAGTTCAAGAGGAAGTAAGATTCTCCCTACATGGTGTGGTCCTCCAGACTGACCTCTTTATAGATGATATAACTGCCTTCATCAGAATATGGCAGTCACCCAAAACACATTCATGATCATTCCGATGAGACTGGTCAGTGACCCACACAAGAAAGCCCAAGTGGATGAAGGATGTCTATTGTCTGGGCTATGTCAGGTGGACCCACAGAACCAATCTATCAGAATAGCCTTAGGGCAGACACTGAGCCAAGAGGCAGAGAGCAGGCCAGAATGCCTTGGAGAAGTTGTGCGATGCTTATAATGCCTCAGACTTCTCCCCAACATACAAAAGCCCATCTTTTTAGCAACAATTTTCTGCTATTTATTCTCTTTACTAGAAGTCCTAGACAATAGGATCACTGGGTGTGGAAGTGGAAGGGCCGTAGAGGCCATCGAATCCATACTCCTTGTTGTATATACCAAGGCCCATGCTGGTCAAGTGACTTCCCTGTGCTTTTATAGGTAGAAAGACTCACAGACAGTATTTGAACCCAGATTCTATGACACCTTCTACTGTATCAAGCTTCCATCTAATTGATTATTATTGAGGGCAGCCAGCAGGCACCATATCAGGGCATGGAGGATCAAATGAAATGCATGGACATGTCAGATGTGTGGCAAACCTTAAATGGCCACATAAAAGCTCCTCAAAATGATTATCGCACCAATGGCCATGGTAGCGGGGAAGGGGCTGGATGCCATGAGGGAACAAGATAATATCGACAAAGAAACATGGAGAACATTGAATGTCTAGAACATCATCACAGAGGTGCATAATTGAAAAGGAAGGTAAGTCTGTCCCAAAGAAAGAGCAAGAAATAAGTCATCAACAGCCCATATATTCCACGACTAACCATGAAATATCAAGAAAGGTTATAACAGACAGATCACCCTCCCCTTTCCCAAGCCTCTGCCATGAAGGGCTGCCCAAGATGAGAATGTATGGACAGATTAGAAATTGCACCAGTGGAGGAAATACCAACAGAGATAAGATCAGAGGTCTATCAAAACATAGTTAACATCAGTAAATAAAAGTGCAAGTATTCTAAGAGCTGAAAAATAGAATTTTTCTTCGCATGACAACGCCATCCAACACCACTCTATCCTGGCCTAAAATCTTGGGGTCATTTTTTAATCTCCCTGCACTTTCTGCCTCCCCCTCCCCCATCCAAATAAGCTCCAAAGTTCTGCCAATTCTATCTTGGCAGTATCTCTTCCATCTATACCATACCCTGAAAGAACTCGTTACAATGAAAATGAGCCCCAGATTCTCTCTGCCTCCCAACCCCCATCATGAATGATGTCATATCATTACCATAAAGTGTCAAGTCTAGGTGTACTCAAATTGAATGTGAGGAGGGGGAAGTGATGTTGGTTAATGAAAATCTGGCCCCAGGTCTCCATATTGATCGAGGGCATGCTGCAAAAGCGACTCTGTGAAACCCCATCCCTCCGACCTCTCCTTGGCACATCTTGAGCATGTCTGCAGCCCATCCCTGCTTCACATTACCCTCTGTTCCATCAAGGGAATTGCTCTCTCTTCTCTTCAGTTTCGAGGGTTGACACTGCCCATGGACCTGGTTTATTTTCCGGCCTCTTGGCACTGGAAGCCTGCCTGCCGAATGATAAAAGTGGAATTCTCTGCTGTCGGCAGGGTAGCCCCTGGGGAAGAGGGCCTGAAACCCAAACTTATATAAAATCATATCCTGTTTGCAAACACCATATTCCCTGGGCTGCTCCCTAATCGCATCCCATAAACCCCTGCACAGCTTGAGAGCCCACTGCTCATCTAAACAAATGCCATAAGCCTCTTTATACTTTTACAACCATGTCAAAAAATAATATTGCCTGCCAATAGTGATGTGATTGGAGCGGCCTCCTCGGAGCTATAAAAGAAGACTGGGGTCTGTTATCAATTTCTCTAAGTGTATCAGGGGAATTATGGGTCGATTCAGTTCCAAGTTATAAATGACAACTCAAAAGCCGCAGAAGCTTTTGAAGCTAGAAGCTGATGACGACATTATCATAAAAGCCGGCTCGTCCTTGCTCTTGCGGTTTTTTGGGCCTATAAAGGAAAGGGGGGAAAACAAGGCTGAGAAATGAGTTCAAGATTTCTTCACACAGCGGCAGGTCAGATGGGCAGGGGAGCCAATGCTATTTTTAGGGAGACACTTGGTACAGTTGGAGCCAAGGCTTTTCTGCATGGGTGTCTGTTTCCCGTTTCCCTTTATTACCAACTTTGTTATCCAGACTCCTGAAGATAGGGTGGTACAGAAGCCCCATTTGGAGTCAGGAGACCCGGGTTCAAATCTCATTTAGGTCACTTACTATCTTTGTTTCCGGTCCCTGGGCCTCTCTCTTCTCCTCTATAAAATTAGGGGGCCAGTCAAAAGGGCCTCTGAAATTCTTTCTAGCTCTGTGGCACCACAGCAGCATAACTTACAAGTCTCCATGCACATGAAGCAACGCAGAGGTTCACTGGCCTCAGATCAAATCTTAACCACAACAAAGAAACTTAGGAGCTCCTGAAGTCTTCTCCTTTTCAGTCAAATTTAGCTGTGGCATTGTGTGTCCTGCACCTCTGGAAAAGCCAGTGAGAAAGGAGATCTTTCCATTTCCCAGAATTACAGAAATTTCTTAATAGAGAACAGGGCCAACTTGACCCACTCAAAGTTAGCAAAGAATCCTCTCTGTAACATGCAAAAGTGATTCCCCAGTCTTTGCTTGGGTCTTCCAATTCCTATTTTTAGGCCTTCAAGGAGGGGGAACCCACCATTCCTAAAATAGCTATTCCATTTAAAGATGGTTCTTGTTGTTAGGGAATATTTCAGTTCTTGATATCATGCCTCAGTCTACCTTTCTGTAATTTCCACTCATTCTTCCTAGTCCTGCCCTCTGTGGACACACAAAACAAGTATAATTTTTTTTCCAAGCAACAGCCCTTGAAACACTAGAAGACAAATACCCTGCCCCTCCCTAATTCTTTCCTTTTCTTGATAAACATCCTCAGTATCTTCAGCTCATCAGTATAGTGCCTGTCAAGCAATTAATCAAGAAGCATTTATTAAACACCTACTATATGACAAATGTGGTGCTGGGATTAGAATGACAAAGAATGCTCTAAGGACAAGGTCTCTAATGTGTCTACCTGATGGTCCTATAGAAATGTATCTAAAGCATTTCAGGCTGAAGTGGATCTATATATAAAACTCAGAATTCTAAGATGATACTAATTATAATGCCTGGGAAACTCCCAAGAAACATCCCAAGGCTTAAAGTTATTTGGGTTGGTGCAGGCAAATCCCAGGGAGCTATGGCAGTAGGCACAAGCTTTCCAAGGGTGCCATCCCATGTGTATCTCTGCTCCTCTGAGGATCTCTGGATTGCCAATCTGCAACAGTATTGATTAGCATGTATACTGTACATGGATGTAGTGTTTTATGGTATGGTCTTACTTAAAAGGGTAAGTATAGAGCCATGTCCAAGAAAGACATTTGTTCAGGAGGTCCCTGAATACCTCAGAGCTTTACAGGGGTGCACAGATATCTTAGAATGTCTAGCTACTTCTGGTGGAGTTTAGAAGGACTAGACCAAGTTGAGTCTCTTCAAGATCACCACCACCATGTTTTCTGTAGCTCTCGAAAGAAAATCTCTAGACCAGTGAGAACAAAACTGGAGTCTACTCTATTGATGGGTCAGTTTTGTCCACCTTGGAACCCTCACAAGCCAGTGTTCACCCCCAAATGTTCCTTCACATCCCTCTCTCTCAGCGTCCTTAGATTCCTTGAAAGCCCAGCTCTGATAGCACCTGCCACAACAAGGTTTCTCTAGTTTAGTTCTCTCTGATTCCTAGAGATCAAACTGGGCCCATGCTAACCTCCCTCCTGCCTCTCTACTTCCAAGAGAAAGAAAGATCTACAAGGAAAGATCAGGTTGATATTTATTCTTGTACCTACAGAACCTGACATAATATTTTGCCCATAGTAGATGCTTGGGAAATATTGATTGAACAGAATTTGAGTTTCATTAAAATGACTATGTGAGATGTCAGAAAATAAGAGCAGAAATCAATGAAAACATATTTTCCCCAAGAGATTATTCGGAGGTGTATTAAGCATGTATTTTTATCAGTCTCAAGCTATATTAACACATAGTTTATGTCTTAGCAATAACCAAAACAACAACAATTCTGTCCTACTAAGCTAGGATTTCCACGGTATGGAAAGAAGTCTAGGTACAGTACTCCAAGCAAGTCTGTCCACTGAGTTACTTCAGAGACAACACTAACGGATCTGTAATTCAGAATTTTTAAGACAAGGACAAGTTACACAAAGTGTCTTCAGATCTTTGACTCATTTTTATTGCTGACGTTGAAATGGGGGAGGATAGAGAAGTTCAACCCAATCAGGTATCTGCTACTCCTCATTTTCAGTCTCACCAACTTAGTACTAAGTTCTTCTGTTTCCACACTACTGAAGAACCACCACTACCATCTCTACATGTTGAGCCCCAGAACAAAGTCCTGTGACCCCCTAGTTTTGACTCTAAAAACTGGAAACCAAGACCCAGGAGATACTGTTGTTACTAAACTACAGCAACTTCAGGGTTCTTTATGAAGATCAAATCCACAGGATGTTTCTCTGAGAAACATCACCAGCTTGGCCATCTATAGATGCCCATCAACACCATGATTTCTGTAGTTCCATTCAAAGTTGGTATTGGTCTGGTCTCAATCAGAAAGTAGAGTCACAAAGCTAGCATGGAGAATGGGGAGTCAAGGAAGGGAAAGAGTTACCTGTCCTTGACAACACTATCTTCACTGAAAAGGAAAGAAGGAAATGAAAACATCAGATTGCTCAGCATTTTACTTTCTCGGGATAAAGTATTATTTTAAGTACTATTTCTAAGTTCTCAAATAGTAGCCTTTTTATTGCCTTTCTAATGCTGAAATTAGTTTACTAGAGTTCTTTAAGTATGATCTGAGAACATACAGACTTTAAGAGATCCTTGTTTTTACATCATATCAAAACAAATGTGTCCTTTAGATGTGGTATAAATATTTCAGGTAAAAAGTCTATATTAATCATTTAGGTTGAAGACCACAAAATAGCCCCATGGGGTATCAAGCACTGTTTCCCATAATGCACCGTACTCTGAAGCCCAGGCCATTTTCATCTGGAATATAATGGGCTGAGCTCTTTTGGTTTGAGCTCCTTGAAAAGTTAATTTAGCCGCCAAGTTGTATTTAAGTCTCTTCTGATGCTGCTAAAATTCCAAAGGAGACTTCATCAAGAGAGATCAGCAGCCTGAGCAGCAATGGAAGCTAGGTGGGGGAAGCGTGTTCCTTGTGAGTTTGAAACACAGAATCTTATCCTTACCCCAAGTCCACCACAAGGCAGCAAGGAGAAGGCCTTCTGTGATGAGTCGCCTGGGGAAGGAAAGAGAAGAACAGAAGTGAACACAACTTGCCAAGGTCAAAGCAGTATTTGCTTTTGGTACATGGTATTGAAGGCAAATTCTAAGATAAACTGAGAACTGGAAGGGTTACTAGAGGCTATTCAGTCAAGTGCTCTCATTTTCACCATGTAGAAGCTGAAGCTTAGACAGGTTAGATGGGTTGGTCCAGGGGTAGAGAACCTGCAACCTTGAGGCCTCATGTGGCCTTCTCAGTCCTTAAGTGTGGCCCTTTGACCTGAATCTAAACTTTCTCACTACATCCAGGACTCTGTCAGCTTTTGCTTGACTAGGTGTCCCTTTTAGAACTGCACATGATAGCTTATTATTCATTCAGGTACTCCAGAGCATGTGCATTGGAGAGGGTAGATTTTCATACACAAAATTTCTAACTCCTGCTTATATATGCAAAGTATACTTTACCATGATTTAAAAATTATCCATGCATCCAATTTCTGAATTTCAAGTTTTCAGTTTGCTTAGAGTTCAATTTAAATAGCTTGACTATCCATGGAATGCCTTACTTTGGCATGGCATTTTAGGCCAGTGATACTGATCAAAGGATTGTCTCTTCCCATATGCTTCAAGACAACATTTTATAAAACATGCAGACCCACTTTTCTGGTGCATTTTTCAGAAGTGGCCAAGATCCATGTTTATTAAACACTTCCACTAATGTGTTTTTTTTTGAGACAAAATCGCATCAGGTAGAAAGAAGATTCAATAGCAGTCACACAAACTCGCTAATTGAGGACTCCTCATCTGACGATGAATCCAGTTTTCTTTTTCTTCATTTATTTAATGTCTAGAGATAACTGAATAGCTACAGAAAACTGCTGAAGTGTCATCATTTCCTCATTTGACAATGGGGATTCTTGAACAACCTACCAAGGGGATACAAGTTTTCACAGATACTAGCAACACTGATATAAAGGAAATATTTGTTATCACACAAGTGGCGTTCCAATTCTGGACTGGCCATTGAATACTGATGATCTTGGGCAGGGGAGGGAAGGAACAAGGTTTTATTAAATATTTACAATGTGCCATGTACTATGCTAAGTGCTTCACAAATATAATCTCATTTATTATCATTCCATTTCTCTTGACCTCAGTTTCCTCAAATGTATAATGAAATGATTGGACTAAGTTCCCTTACAATCCTAAGCATATGATTCTCTGACTTCATAAATACATAAAGCTTCAAGTGAGAGCTGAGGGTGGACTCTGTGTTTTTCACTCAATGATCAGCCTAGCTAAGTATGAAGACACTCATGAACAAAGAGTAGGCCATCATCAGATGAATGATTTGTTGTTGTTGGTTTTTTAATTTTGGTTACAACAACTTAGGAGGAAGTTATGTACCCCTCAGTGAAGAAAGTACCCACATCAAAGGAATCATGGATCCTTGAAAGTATCCTCTAATGAAGAGGAAAGCCAAGGGCATTTGCCTCTCCCACATGAGGAATCTTGTCAAATAGTGGTCACCTAGCCAATCAGTGATGGAATTGTACCATGAATCCAGACTCCTAATCCCAACACACTTCAGTTGTCCCAGTACAGATCAATACAAACAACATAATCCAAATTAAAAACAGATTTGGTGGGGGGTGGGGTGGGGGGTTCTCATTCCATGTGAGCCAAGGACTTAGCGAGCTTCAATGACAGATAAGGAAAGGCTATTTTGAAAACAGTAAATTATCTGAGTAGATTTTTTAAAATTCAATTCCTAACAGATGGGAAATGGAGTGAAAGCTGGTCCAAGAAGGAGGTGGGGAGAACTATTTAGACACCCCAATGAGATAATTCTAGTAAGGACTGGAATATTATTTGAAAGCCAGATGGGAAGCTGATGAGAAAGAAATCTATTGGCCTACAATTTAAAATGGGAATTTTGACATGAGGAATAAGACACACACAGATTTTTCTACACGTCAAGAGATTTCCTAAGGCGTTTACTTGGTAGTCAGAGAAGACTTTTCAAGGAATATACTGTAATAGTGAGGAAGTCTGAGTAATATCACTTATTCCCACAAAGAAAGGACTGAGAAGCACCACAAAGAATTAAGCGAAGTTTTTTTCTCTCTCAGTGATATCTGCATGGCATCAAAGACTCCAAAAAATTAGACAAAAGTCCATTCTTCTTGTAACAAGTGAATATAATGGATTTTTAAAACTGATTTGATTGAATGGTCTGAGACCATGGAGCATGGTGTCATCCATATAGGCTGAGACCTACCCATTCCTGGGGTGATGGAAATTTTGGCAGTCAAGAAGGAAGGGGCATCCTAATGCCAGGTTCTTTGGAGAATAATTATAGGTGGCAATCTAGTATCCAAGCCTGATGTTCTCAGAAGAATGGGAGAAAAACATTGATCAATTTTTCAATGATCTCTTCAGTCTCTCTATTTTAACCCTACATATATCCTGAGAGCATTCACCAACTAAAGAATCATTACCTTACCATGGCAATGATACCTCCCTTCTTTTCTATACAGAGAAAAACTGCCTTCTTTCCATGCCCAAAATATAGATTATATATGTTGTGTTTGTCTACAATCAACCTGAATCACATATAACGCTTTTGGGGAAGAGAGATGTTACATTAGAAGGATGTGACATGGAGATAATACTGCTGTGAACAGAATGTAAGTCCCAAAGTAATAAACAATTTTAAAACAGTTGGAAAATGAAAATATTTTCCAGTAATATATTATATGTGAAAATTAAAAAAGAAATCCTTGTAGTAAGAGTGACAATAGGTGAGTAGCCTTGAGTATTAACTTGATATTCAAAGGATCACAGATTGAGAGCTGGAAAGGACGTAAAAGCCAATCCCTTCTCACTTTTCCATTTGAAGAAACTGAGGTGAAAGGAAGTTAAATGATATACCCAAAGTTACAAAGATAGCAAGATCCAGAGCCTCTGACAGCAGAGGAAAGTTCATCCTATAGGAGTGCACTACCTGGAGAATTTTGACTAAGCTTAAAAAGAAAGAAAATTTTCACTTAGAGAAAAAAGAAACATTGGTTTTTGCAAAACTGACAAAAAAACATTGGGCATCAAGTGAAGAATCTAGGAGTCCTGTCACTGTCATCAAGTCAGATGTTGCTTGAAAATGAGAAACCATTTACCTCAACTTTTAGCAGCATTTGATCTGAACCTTTCTTTGATTTCCTAGTATCACCTATATCTTCCTGAAATATCAAAATCAGAGCTAATGAAATGGATCAGTAGCCTATCTTCATGTTTGAACCCTGTGACTCCTGAAAACTACTGTTTTCAGAATATCAATTAAATATTGAAATCTATCTTAGTGACCAAAGATTTTATTTATTTGCAAATGATTCTTCTCCCTGCTTGGTCCATGACACGATATAGCAGATAATTACATCCAGCTCCTCCCTTGAGTTACTGATAGAACTTTAATAAGGTCATAGGTTTAGCACTCAGTGAGAACTTAGAAGTCACACAGTCCCATCTTTTCTTTTTTACATATAAAGAAACTGAGGTCCACAGAGCTGAAGTGATTTTCATAAGGTCACATAAATAATAAAGACTGGGGAGATTCCTTATTCCACTTTTGATTAACTCTAAGAACCATGCCAGAAAAGTGTGTTTTTTAAAAATCATTTTCAAGTGTTTCTTAAAAATCATCTACGTAATTACCAGTTGTACTTTTCCAAAGCATACCTCTGAAATTTTTTATTTTTGTTTTTAATTTATGAAATAAAAAAGTCGTTTCCAAAACATAGTAGAATTTTTAAAATGATGATTGCCCATGAAATTGCAAATCTTTTATGTAAAAGAGACAACATATATGCTTAACCTCCAATCTCCTCCTGGGCATAATTTTTTTTCCTTTTTAAAAGTTGAAAGCACCATTGCCTGTTTTCAAACTTCTCACAGACCTCATACAAAATCAGTACAAGCTAGTCTCAGTGAACCTGGTGTCCTTTATCCATCTCTCCCCAAATCTGATCCAGCCTAACCTCCAGTCTGTGATGGATGGGTTTGAGGAGAGCAAAGCATAAAAGTTGTGGCTCTGGTTGGGATTCTGTTACATCCTGCCCTTCCTTTAAAAGAAAACAACAACATCCAGTTGTAAGTAGGTAGCTCTCTTTCACAGCCCAACAATAGCAGTCCAACAGAATTCAGACACAGTTTGGGTGATATTTTCAGCTGATTTACTGGAATTACGTATTATTGTCTGAATATAAAGCTATTGATTTCCAAGATTCTACAGCAAACAAGGTACTTTGAAGGAAATCATGTCTAGAGTGAGTCAAATGAAACTTTTCCCCAAATTCTAAAATGTAAACTATGCAAAACACTCAACCTAAACCCCAAAAAAGCACCCCAACACTAGAAGCTGCTAATTCTACTTCCTGTTCAACTGACCACTTAATTACCTCGGCTGTAATTTTTGTATCATGAATTACAAAACTGATTTGAGGTTGCCTTTCATGTAGTTTGTCCTGGTAAGGACACACTGGGTACTACTTTTCCTAATGTATTCCAAGCAGCCCCAGGAGTCAACAGTCTGTTACATCCCTGGCTTGAGGGACCCCACACAGTTCAGTGAATGAGGCTGTGAAAATTCAGGGAATGTCTTGTCTTGAAAAAGTAGGGAAATGTCTCTGCCATTTAGGCCATGTAAAGTTAGGTTCATTCCTATTTGTACAGATGAATAGGTCACAAGTTTTTAATCCATGAAATTAATAACCTGTGACTTCCATACAACACTCCATCAGCATTTCCCCTGAAATGCTGATTTGAGGGCTGCCACCCAATTCATAGAAGAGCAGGGCCCCCTGTACAATTGACTGGCTATTGATTTTTCCTTGCTCTTATACAGAAAGATGCCTGTTTCTCAACATCAGGGTCTTATATTCCCTTTAGAATCACTCAGGCCAAATTCACTCATTTTTCTTTTAGAGAAAAATTGAATTAAAGTCTTAGTGGGAGTTGCTTGCTGTTTGTTGAGGTAACCCAATAGCTTGAACAGCTGTTTTAGAGTGAATGCATGTGATGATTCCAAATAACTGGATCATTTTAATATTTTAAATTTTGACTCCTTTAGAAAATACTGTGGCTTTGATTGACAATCACTATTATTCAATACTTATTTGGTTAAGAAATGGTTAATATTAATAATCAATCAATAAGAAAAACTATGCTAGGGAACCAGCTTCATTATCACGAACTCCTGATTTCAAGACACTCAATCTCTCAAGAGCTACGGACATGTCTGTATTGTTCTAAGTGTCAGACAAGTAGCACATCTGCATTAATGGAGGGAGTTTCTACATTGGGACCTCAGAGCAATACTGCAATCATGGATTCAGATTCCTCTTCCCCCCAAAAGGAATCAAGAGTGATTTTCTAATCTTAGGCACATTTCCCATGTTCATTATGTTCTCACATTAGAAAGAAACTGAGTATTTCTATCCCACGTTCAAGATGCAGTGATGTACATACCACATAGAATTCGGAACCAAATCTAATTGGACCTATTTGTGATGTCATCTACCAAAGAAGAGGAGTATCTCTTCCCAATACTTTTTCTCAGTCATTCCCTGAGATATTTTACTTTTATGAATATATTAGGTATGATACATAACACATACAATTTGAAAAGTAATTTTAGTAAAGAATATAGAACATATTGTATAGTTTCGCTTATGTTTGCAAAAATTTTGGGGGGAAGGGGCAAATCTGCCATTTCTTCAGTGAGAAGTCCTCTGAATGTGAAAATTCACTTCACCAATGCAGAAGAAAAAAGTGATCTGATATGCATTCTTAGAAAGCACCTGTGTCTGAATAGTAAATTAAGATTATGAGAAAAAAAATTTAAACCCTTTTCATGTGCCATAGGTGGTTTTCTTTCTTCCCTCCTTCCTTCCTTTCTTTCCTCCTTTCCTTCTTTCTTTCACTCTTCCTTTCCTCTTTTTTCTTTCTCTTTATTCCTCATTTTGTTCTGTTTTGTTTTGCTTTCTCCCAGTGAGACAGATGAAATAATTGAAAGAAAAAAATGAGGCCTAACAGGAAAGAAAGATGGGTCTGGAATCCCCACTGTCAGCAGTCCCTTGGAAGGCTCAGAAATATGAGCAAAAGAGAAGATTCCCCCATCATCATTATTCCCAGCTATGAGTCCATAATTAAATCAGGCTGTGCACATCCTATCAAAGTAAAAGTTACCAAATAGCTCTTTTTATTTTTAAAGTGAATTTGAGGGAACTCTTGTCAGAGTTCAACCCCTGCACTTGATTCATGTCCATTGGCTTCCACTGTAACATTCTCTCTCCCTCTATTCAGCAGCGCTGCTGGAAAAGCTGATTTTGGCCCCACTGTCTGCCAAGTATTTGACACTGACACCCACGAGCCTAATGGCAAGGCTAGAAGGTGCTATTCTCAGTGGTACACACCTCGGAGTGTCCTGGGGTCCAGCTTCTGTCTGCTCAAGGGGTCGGTGCCGTAGAGAAGAGAATGATGGTCAGAGTGGACCAGGTGTAATTCTTCAAGAGAAGCTTTTCGCCCTTGGATCCGCTGGAACAAAACAAGAAAGGCTGGTAGGAGTGCACTGACAGCATGGAGAAAACATGAGACTCCAAAGAGGAAGGCTAATTATAAGTTGGAGGTTCATCAGGCGAGAATGAGACACTTTTTTGCTTATTAAAGCACCACAATAGCATATGGAAACAATAACATAATCCTAATCAGAGCAATAGTAATAGTAACTATGCCGCACTTTAAGATTCAGAAAGTGCTTTACGTACGATTTAAAAATGAATGCATGAGTCCTGGACTTCAGCACTATTTAAACTAAAGGTGACAAGCGAATAAAAGCCAGTTTTCTGGTAGGAAAAATAAAACACTATACAAACTGCTGAGTTTCTTACTTTATGAACATTGCCATCATCATCATTAATTATGCAATGCATTTTTAATAAATATAATATATATAATAAATAAAGCAATGTTTCCACAGTGCTTTACATCGTTATCTCTTCTGGTCTTCACAGAAACTCTGGGTGGTAGGTACTCTTATTATCCCTATTTTACAGATGAGGAAACTGAGACTGAAGAAGGTAAAATGACATTAAAAATTGTACAACTAGATAGCGTCTGAAGTAGGAGTCACAGTTCTTCTTGACCTCAAGTTCCATGTTTGATCCGTTTCAACACTCTACCTAACATCCTTCAACAGAACGATCAAGTGGGTTGCTGGTTAGAGGACACATTCATGAAGTAAGACCTCCTTTTGCATTACTAACATCTACCCTGATCAGAGCTCCCCTCCGTTAAAAGGTTCTAATAAATATCAGTGAAAGATAAATTACAATTCAATCCCACAAGTTGGCTTAAATGCTTTGCATTTGTCTCTCAACTTGGACCTAAGCTCAAGGGACAGCTTCACACAGTCAAGGCAGAGAGTTAATCAATTACTTTCCTCCAAATCAGTTCCCCCTTCTTTGGAACCATCATCATCTCTTCTGTCACATTATCAGAGGGATCATCAAGTCATAACTAGCAACTTTAAATGTGAAAAACTGAGAATCAGAGCCCAAGGTAACAGAATTGTAAGTACCACAGCCAGGATTCCAACCCAGAACTTCTGACAACAAAGCCAGCATTATTTCTCCTACACCGCGCAGTTTCCTCTTGCTCCTGCAAATGTTGTACACTTTCTCTGGAAGATGGTCCGGTGTATGTAACAAAAATTAATGCATTGTCTCAGTTTTGGATGCTGATAACATTTTGCTTTATAAGTATTAGTTACTGAGTCATATACATAGTGGAGTGAGAAGAACCCCAACTCGGGTCTCAGAAGTCTGAGTCCGACATTCAAGATTTGGTTCTGCTACCCACACTGTGTGATCATGGACAGGTCACTTTTTCCATTTGGTCTGAGTCTCTGATTTGACTAGACTTGGATGGGGAAAAATACATATTTATTTTTCCTTATAATTTAACTGAGATTTTTGCTAATCTCTAACCATTTCCTTCCATTTTGATTTTTAAAACAGCATTATAATAAGAAAGGGTCCATTGGCTCTACCAGTCTGGCCAAGAGGCCCAGGACATAACCCAGAAAACGTTAAGGATCCCTGGACTAGATGATTCCTGAAGTCCTTCCCAGTTCTAATTCCCATGATCCTCCTATTTTAGCAGGAGCTAGCAGTGAAAGCTAGAGACATGATGAGCAAGTAGACATTTTAGACAGGGCTGATTTAGAGACTGAACAATACTCTGCCCCCTCCCAGAATCAGGGGGAAGAGGTCCAGGTGTGAGCCCCTCTGAATTGAAATCAGCTATGGGAGAAAAGCTAAGAGGCAGGTTGATCCTTGGTCAGGGGACAGAGCTGGTAGAGATGATGGTGAGACACAGTGAATGATGAGATCCAATGCGACAGGGTATAGGCAGGGAGGCAGAGAGAGATGAACTCACAAAGGGCAGAAACTTGGCTTTCTTTGGAACCCAGACAAACCTATTTCAGTCTGTGACTATTTCACGTAAAAATGAATATCATGCTATGGGAAGAATGAAGATGTTTGCTAGTGTCACTGTGATTCATCCTAATGTGACCATTTGTATTTCGAGAAAAATAAGAAATTATATTTCAGATAAATATTTCCTCAAACAACTGTGATTCTTGAGCCAGGGAATGCTGGGAAGCCAGGAAAACCCAGGGAGGATGTGGCTGAGATCTGGGAAGGGTGTGCTGCCATGCTAGATTGCAGAGGTTAGACGGAGGGCATTCACTTTTCATTAGAACCTTCTACAATCTCATGCTCACCAGAGCATTGCTAGTCCTTCAGTTAACAGAGGCTGTAAATAGATAGCTGAGTTCAGAAAATATCCACATTTCCTTTATAAAAGTTTGATTCTTTTACACCACACTGAGATTTTTTTTATTTTTAATTTGGTACAGGTAATAGGGTCAGGAAGGTCTGTGTTTCAACCAAACTCAATGCATCCAAAATTCAGAGGGATGTAGTAAATTGGGAAAAAATTTTTACAGCTAAGCTTGGGGACAAAGGCCTCATTTCTAGAATATATAGAGAACTGACTCAAATATATAACCATACAAGTCATTCCCCAAT
>CM053770.1:8330112-8410130 GCA_028658325.1 Potorous gilbertii | reverse complement strand
ATCACTATAGTGAAAATATGCTCAATAGGAAAGTATATGTCGAACCTATACAGAATAATATGCTGTCATGGGGAGGGAGGGGGTAGGGGGGGAAGGTGTGGGGGTATAAAATCTTGATTTTAAGGAAGTGATTGTAGAACATTTATAAATAAATAAAATAAAAATGAAAAAAAAAAAGGAAGGTCTGTGTTTAAATCTGACCTCAGAAACTTAATAGCTGTGTGTCCCTGGGCAAGTCATTTAACTTATCTATGCCTCAGTATCCTCATCTGTAAAATGAGGATCATTAATAACATAAAAATAGTGATAATAGCCTTCTCTATAATGGGAATAAACTAGCAGTCTTTTCAATAAGATCAAGGATGAAACAAGAATAGCCGTCATTACTCCCTTTATTCGATATTGTACGATAATTGCAAAGCAATGGAAAGAATTAGAATAAGAGAGGATGAAAAAGAACGGCCACTCTTTGCAGACAATGTCCTGGTATACTTAGAAAATGTTAGAGAATAAACTGAAAACAGCTTCAGCAAATTGCAAGATATTATATAACCCCTCACACATCAGCATTTCTATAATTGCCGATAAAGTCCAGCAAGAAGAGATAGAAAGTGAAATTCCACTTAAATAATTGGGAACAATATTAACTACTTGGGAGTCTACCAGTCAAGACAAACCCAGGTACTATATGAATACAATGACAAAGTGCTTTTCATGCAAATTAAATCAGATCTAAATGATTGGAGAAATATTAATTCCTCATGAGTAGGCAGAGCCAACATGACACAAAGGATAACTCTACCTAAATTAACTTGCTTATCGAGTGCCTTGCCAATGAAAACACCAAAAAAAATTATAAAGTTAGAAAAAATAACAATTTATCTGGAAGAACAAAAGGTCAGGAATGGGAAGAAAAGTGTGAAGGAAGGCGACTCAATGGTACCAGAGCTCAAACTGTATTACAAAGTCATAATCATTAAAATAATCTGCTTCTGCCTAAGAAGCAGAGCAGTTGGTTAGTGGAATAGATCAGGTACACAGTACACAGTAGTTAATGTCCATTATGTTATAATATTTGATAAACCCAAAGATCCCAGCTTTATCGACAAGAATTCACCATTTGACAAAAACTTCTAGGAAAACTGGAAAGCAATTTGTCAGAAACTAGGTATAGACCAACATCTCACACCGTACACCCAAGATAAAGTCAAATTGGGAACATAATATAGACATAAACAGTGACATAATAAGCAAATTAGGTGAGCAGCAAAGTTTTCCTTGTCAGATCTACTGATAAGGGAAGACTTTATGACTAGTCAATTGACAGAGAGCATTACAGGACATGAAAGGGATAGTTTTGATTAAATTAAATTAAAATATTTTTGCACCAACAAAAACAATGAAGGCAAAATTAGGAGAAAAATAGAATTTTTTTATAGCCAGGGTCTCTGATAAATGCCTCATTTCTCTAATATATAGAGAACTGAGTCAAATATATGTGTTATTCCCCACTTGATAAACTGAAAAAACATATAAATAGACAATTTTCAGAAGAAAAAATTAAAGTGATGTTTAATGATTTGAAAAAAATGTTTAAAATCACTATTGATCAGAGAAATGCAAATTAAAACAACTGTGAGGTATCTCCTCAAACCTATGAGATTGGCTTATAGACAAGAAAAAGAAAATGACAGATGTGGGGAGGGTTATGGAAGAAAACAGGACACTCTTGCACCATTCATGGAGTTGTGAAGCGGTCCAACCATTCTGGAGAACAATTTGAAACCATGCCAAAGGGTCTTCAAACTGTTCATATGCTTTGATCCAACAATAACCCCTACTAGGACTGTACCCCAAAGAGAAAAATAAAAAGGAAAATGACCTATATGTACAAAAATATTTATAGCAACTTTTTGTGGTAGGAAAAAACTAGAAATTCAGGAAATTTCTATCAACTGGGGAATGACTAAAGAAGCTCTGGTGTTTGATTTTGATGGATCACTATTATGCAATAAGAAATGATGAGTAGGATGGATTCAGAAAACTCTGAAAAGACTTACATGAACTGATACAGAGTGCAGAGAGCAGAACCAGGAGACCACTGTACCTAATACTAATAGCACTGTACAATCATCAACTGTGAATAACTCAGCTCTTCTGAACCATACAGTGATCAAAGACAATTCTGAAGAACTTGTGATAAAAAATGCTATCCACCAGACAGAGGGGAGTCTGAATGCAGATAAAAGAATCCTTTTTTAACTTCCATTATTTTTCTTGCTTATTTTTTTCTGATCTGTTTTTTCCCCTCAACATGGCTAATATGAATAGCTTGCCTTCTTAAGGTGGGGAGGAAGAAAATGTCAAATTTTTTTAAAAAATGAATGTCATTTTTACATGTAATTGAGAAGAAATAAAATAAGAGACATACACAAAAATAACTGCTTACATGGTTGTGGTGAGGATGAAATGAGATAACACTAGTAAAGCTCTTAGCACAATGCCTGGCACACATAGTAGGCACTTAATAAATGCTCATTTTCTTTGTTGCAATGTTAGGCATCATTTGCTTTAGTTATTATTCTGGGGCATCACACACTTTGGCAGGTCCCAGTTGGCACTTAGAACCCTTCACCTTCATCTGGCTCCAAAACTATCTTTGCTAGTTTTTACTAGCAAAGTGACCTTTTACTAGTTGCCACCTCTGTGACCATGGGCAAGTCTCTCCAACTCTCCCTATCTCACCTTCTCCTCTGTAAAAAGAAGAGGCTGGGGGCATGATACTCAAGGTCATTTCTTGTCCTGAACACCTGATCCTGTGAACTTACCTCACACAACTTCCTTCATGCATTATTTGACATTGTGGCCAAAGGGATCTCCATGTTGCATGTTGTTCCCCATACAAACTTAATATTTCATCTCTGATCATCTGGCTTTTGTACAAACTGGCTTCCATGCTCTCTCTCTCTCTCTCTCTCTCTCTCTCTCTCTCTCTCTCTCTCACACACACACACACACACACACACACACACACACACACAAACATACACACATACACACACACATACACTGTATGACTAGGAAACAGCCTAATATAGGGGAGAGGGGATTAGAACTTTATAAGACAAGGAGCTCAAATTGTACCTCAGGTACTTTCTAGCTATGTGATTCTGGGCCAGTCCCAAAGTTTCTTCATATGTATAATGAGGAAGAGTCTCTAAGGTTCCTCCTAACTCCACACTGAGGATCCTACAGGCCTATGAACTGCTCTTTTTATCAGCAGGTAACCAGTCCAGTCAGTGTTCCTGTTATGTTACCATTTGATCTGAAAAGTTTTCTCCAGAATCCCATCCAAAGATTAGATGAATGACAAGTCATAGCAGGAAATGAATAAAAGGATGTTCGTCCCAAATATCCAAGGGGACATTTTTTAGCAGTGAGATTTTGGCCAGTGGAAAAGTCTCATGGGGGAAATAGTGAAAGCTCTTTGCTTGAGTCACTGACAAAGTAGATTGAATACAGTCCTGAAAAGCCCCACAAGGAATAAGATCCCACCCTCCTGGCCCCACCCCCAGCCCCAAGTTGGCAGAACAAGGACCTGGACTGACCTAACACAGATTCCCAGTTCTAATTTCTAGGATGCTGTGGAATTTGGACCTCCCAAATTCAAAATTGTGCAACTCCTCTTGTAGACTGCCTCTGAGTTCTGGGTTGGATCCCTGGATACAGCTAGAGCCCCCATCTCTGACACTTAAGAAGTTGGATGACTGTGGGAAAGTTCATGAACATCTCTGAACCTCAGTTTCCTTATCTGTAAAAGGAGGATAGCACAACACAAATGAGGTCATGAAATTAAAGCACTTCACAACTGTCTACTCTGGAGGAGTGCCATGTTCTGTCCACCTCCTCCTCCCCCTCCTGGTTTTGTCCCTTGGAATGTTGGCTAAAGCTTGTGCCTTTACCCTACTCCCCCCCACTACATTACTGCCTCTGCTTAACACCATGAGTTGGCTTTCTCTTCTGATACATATATGTCCACAGAGATGGAGAACTGCCCATACATGGGACTGCCACTCAGTCCAAATGTGGTCCCCTCCTGCCCCTCCTCAGGGGTCCCTTACTGAATGCAAGGATGTGCATTGACCAACTGCAAGAGAAGCAAGAGAAGCCTAAAGGAACCACCAGCCATAGTATTCCCACTTTCTGTGTTCAATATCACCTCACAAACGGAGAAGGATAAATTCTTTGCTTTCATTTCTCTCCTGAGGACTTTCCCTGTGGGGATCTCCTTCTACTTTACTAATGTCCCCTTCTACCACATAAACCTGACACTCCAGTTTACCTTCTGATCCTGAGTTGTCCATTCTTTCTGGTGCTTAAAATATGATGGAACAACACTCATGTGAGGAACAAGTCCGTATGTAACATTGTCCCTAGTTAGCGGTGCAGCAGGAAGAATGCTGCACCCGAAGTCAGGAAGACCTGAGTTCAAATCCATTCTTGGAGACTTACTGTCTATGTAACACTGGACCAATCATTGAAATGCTGCCTGCCTCAGTTTCCTCATCTGTAACATGGGCAATAACAACACTGACCTCCAGGATTGTTGTGAGGCTAAAATTAGATAATTTGTTGGGTACTTTATAAAACCATAAACATTATAGAAATTCTGCTATTTTCTATCATTATTAAACCTAAAGACTTACAAATTTGACTGTGATAAGAATTATACTGTTATCCTAAAAATCAAAGAAATTTCATTAAATTAGATGAATGAATTCTGAAGGCCATGAGTCAACAGATTTTATGTCCTGGTCATTTTTTGTATCCTGGTCATAGGAGGCTTGGGCTAGGACCTATTGTTCACCAATCAGTGAGAGTCAGAGTTATTTGGATTTAAGGCATGTCCTTAATAAAGAAATCTAGACTGTTCAAGATTTTGCATCCCTTTGGGCAGAGCATCCTCAGGTAAGGGTATGATAACCCAGGTGGACAGAGGGAGAGGAGAGAGGATGAAGAGGGAGGGAGAGGAGGGAAGGATATAGGAAGGGATGTGGGAAGGA
Organism: Potorous gilbertii; assembly: GCA_028658325.1. Classification (NCBI taxonomy): domain Eukaryota; kingdom Metazoa; phylum Chordata; class Mammalia; order Diprotodontia; family Potoroidae; genus Potorous; species Potorous gilbertii. The sequence continues at coordinate 8,405,067 of CM053770.1, read as the reverse complement.
AGGAAGGAAGGAAGGAAGGAAGGAAGGAGGGAAGGAAGGAAGGAAAAACCTACTAAGACAGACAGAAGTTTGACCAGTGGTAAACAGCTAGCAAACATCTAAGGTCACATTTGAACTCAGGTCTTCTTGACTCCAAGACCATCACTCTACTCCCTGTGTACAATGGGTATTTAATAAATGGGGTTTTATAAATGGGGATTAGAATAAAGTCAGAGAACATGAGTTTGCTTCTGGTGCACCTACCTACCACCTGTGGAAAGCAGACAAGTCCCAGTCATCGTTTCTCTATGTGCCTCAGTTTACCCTCCTAGAAAATGAGTGGATAGATACTTGATAACCTCTGGGGTCCCTCTCAGCTCCAGATCTTGTGATCAGATGCCTGTCACAGGAGTTCTGGTTCACATCTTGAACCATCTGCCTCCAATTTATCCCATAACCTTGAAATGGTTCCACATTTCAGTAGATCTGTTTAGAATTCATGTCCTCAATATTTTCCAATAACACTTATGCTGTCCGGTATGAGGCATCTTTCTGACACTTTGATTTTCTGCTTAACAAACACTATATGCAGCAAATCATATGGCAAACCATGTATGAAAATTAGGGACATTATCACATAATAACATGTAATAATCCTTGTTATCTTGCTATCTACATATATAAATGTCCCATCACCATCCCATTGGAATTCCTAGCTTCTTTCATAGCACAGATCACATGGGATTTTCTGCCCTCCCCTCTCCCTTCACATTAGTACTCCACTGGTACTCACAGCAGCACCCAGTGGGAATCAATATAGCATGATGTATGCTTTTTACTCCTGTCCCGACTGTATTCTCCAGACCATACACTCCCTACAGGTAACTATTATGTTTTGTCTTAAACGGCTAGTACCTAGCAAGGTGAGGGATGTGCCCACATTTACAACTTTTTTAATTTAACTGATGTAACACATGTTTTAATGAAGTACTCCACTCTAGGCCACACCTTTTCTCAAAGGAGCTTCCTTAAGTCATCATATTTGGGGGAGGCAACTTTATACTTACAAACGATCCAGACCTACAGTCATGGATTTAGAGACAAAAGTGACATCAGATCTAGTCCAATTCTTTCATTTTATGGCGTAGGAAACTAAGGCACAGTTTTATCTAATTTTACCCAAGTTAACACAGGAAGTAAGTGACTGAGCTGTGACTGGTCCTCATGTCTTCAGATTTTAAGTCTAGTGTTCCTTCCAGGACCATCCACCCCTCTGTTTAATTCCTTGGCATATCTTTCATTTCTGCAATGACTTTCTATCTTTCAATCCTTTCATTAATTGACTAAATCTTATAAACATTAATGATACAATGTTCACCTGAGTACCATTTGATGACTCTACTTTGGGCCAAAAATGTGTTCTGATCTCAGAGAGAGAATCATGACTAAGCAGAGAATATTCTGGGCTCCCTGTCAGAGCTATGGATTGACTGTCCAGTGACGAAGACCAGAAGCAATGATCCAAGTACAAAACGTGAGAGGGGGTATGAGGTTCTTCTTTTCTGGGCCCACCCCTTCCAATCACCGTGTTTTTTTTGTCCCTGGTCACGAAGCAATTATCTGGTGAACCTTGTCAGGGTCACTTCATATCCTCACTAACTCCTATTCATTTTTTCCCATTCTATCCTTTCCCTGTGGCATGCTAAGCCTCCCCATTCTTCTTTACATGTTAATACAGATCACGACATTATCTTTCTGAAGCACAGATCTGACCACACCATTCCCCTGCTCAAGTGTGTTCCTTGATTCCCAGTTGCTTCCAGAATATAATATAAACTACCCAGGCTGTAATTTTAAACCATTCCCAATCTGCCTCCAGAAACATTTCCAGACCGACTTCATTTGACTCTTTCACATACTACATTTTAAGCAAACAGGCCTTCTGGCTGCTCTCTGGATTTGGCAGCCACTCTCTTACCTCCCTGCCTTTGTCCAGGCTGTCCCCTTCCCTCCCCATGCCTGCAAAATGTGCCCTTGATTGTTTTAAAGATAAGCTCTGATGCGGCTTCCTAGAGGAAGATTTCCCAGATGGACCCGTTATGAAATGCACCGTCCCTTCTCAACTTTCCTCGTATTTACTTATCAGTTCACACATTATCTCCCCTCCCTAGAATCTAAGCCTCCTGAGGATAAGAACTCTGCTTCTGCCCTTGTAACTCCACCTCTTGGCACAGTGTGTGGAAGAACACAAATGATTATGATGGTTGTAGCCAAACTGAATTGGAATTAAAAAGAAAATGACATATCTAGGTTGTGGGTTCTTCCACAGGACGAACTATGTTGACTACGTCTCATTCAAGTGATACTTCATTATAAAAGAAATGTTCATGGTGGAGGAAAGGGAAGGGGTGCTAGATAGTTGATTTCATCAGTTAGGAACTCCAGATCCGAAAATGCCCACTTCTCCAACAGCACATAGTCATCTGTAACTCAGATCCTTGGGAATTAACCTGGGATGCTGAGAGGATGGATGATCTGAGTCAGTCACACAGCTTGTATGGGATCAAGGCAGGGTTTGACGCCAACTCTACCTGCCTTCAGGGTTGACTCTGCCCTCTAATACTAGGGCTTTGTCCTTCCTGACTTGCAAATCACTGGCGATCAAGGAGGGTAACGGGGTTATTTTGACCATGCTCTTCCAACCCCCCTTGTGAAAAGGTAAAATGAAACACCCCCTGCTCCCCCACCGCCACCCACGCACAGCACACCCGGCATAGATTCTGACTTTTCTGCCAAAAAGGAGGAAAAAATGAAACAGGCCCATTCCTTCCCCGCCTGTGCTCAGAGCCTGGAAGGAGGCCAGCACCCTAATCAGTTCTCATTGGCCCTGGAGGAATCACAACCTTTTGTAGAACATAATAAAGGGCATAACATCATGATAAAATGCATGAAAAGGCAATGCCTTTGGTTGGGAACTCAAGATAATTCAGCAGAACAGATGCATTGCATTGGTTTGGCCTTATGAAGGACATGAAAGGGCTCATTTTATGGCAGCTCCAAAGTCAGGGAAAATATCCAACTTCCCCTGGACCAGCCTGCGTACCTGCCTGAGCCTGGAGGTCTCCTTCTTCTCTAATCATTTTTGAGGGACTGGTGGATTAGGCAATGTTTTCCACTGCAATACCGCACTTTCTGAAGCTGTTTCATTCACTGCCTCTCTCTTTGAGGCTCTGTTTACATGGAGATTCCAACAGGCATGCTCTGTCCACAATTGTGCAAACAAAGAAATAAAATAAGTGGAAAGAATGCCAGGGTTGGAGGCCAAGGGCTGGAGTTCAAACCCCACATCTGCCCCTGACTCACTGTGTACCCTGGAAGAATCAAATCAAGTTGATAAGAAAATTCTATCACTTCTCTGGGCCTTATTTTTTTCATTTATATAAAAGAAAGAATTGAATTAGGCAATGTTTACTTACTAAATATGAACTCCATGCCTCCTATGGGCCAGGCCATGGGCTATATATTGAGATACACAGACAGAAAGGAGTCTACCCTCAAGAAGCTTTCATGCTATCAGAGGTAAAAGTATGTTTGTGTATGTTTGTTTATTTTATGATTTTATACACACATACCTATATATGTGTGTAGGTACATATATGTAAATAGAGAATAAATACAAGCTCAAATACAAGACTGTTAGTGAAGTAGGGCCTAGTATTTGGGAGGGGGAGGAGGCATCAAGAAAGACTTCATGTAGAAGGTGGTATTTGAGTAGGATCCTAAAGAAGTTGGTAGTTTTGTGAGGTCATGAAGGGGAACATCATTCTAGGAATGGAGGTTGGCCAGTACCAAGTCACAAGGATTGAAGTTTAAGTGCTGTGTATGACAGAGATCTCTAGCTGTGCTGGACCACAATGTATGAGTGAATGTACAACCAAGGTCAAGTTGTTCAGGGTTTTTAAGTCTAAAAAGAATTTATGTTTGACCCTAGAGCCAATGGGGACTCATTGGAGTTTAATGGGGAGGAGAACTAGGTGGTCAAATATAAGGGAAATCACTTTGGCAGCTGCCCAGAGGAAAAGGTAGTGAGATTTGGTCAGGGAGACCTGCTGGAAGGCCACTAGAATAACTGTGATGGGGACCTGAATTAAAGTGGTTGCTGTGGACATGGATGGAAGGTATTATGTGTAAGTAGATCTGGAAACTACTTAGATGTGCAAGATGAAAGAGTGAGGAATCAAAGATAATTCTGCATTGAAGGACCTGGATGATTCAAAAAAAAGTGTTGGTACTCTCCACAGAAATAGGAAAGTTGGATATAGTGGAGGGTTTGGATGGAGATATAGTGAGTTCTACTTTGGCATGTTGAATTTGAGAAGCCGTTAGAATAGTCCATTGGAAATGTTCAGCAGGCAATTGGTGATTTGAGAATGGACCTCAGAAAAGAGAATAGGGATGGATATATAGACCTAGGAGTTATCTACATAGAGATGGAAATTAAATTCACGGGAGCTGAAGAAATCACTGATAGAGTGAGCATAGAGAGAGGAGACAAGAAGGGTGACAATAGAGTTCTGAGGAGCATTTACAGTTAGGAAGAGACCAAGAAATGATCAGATTGGTTAGAAGGCAACCAAGAGGGAATATTGTCACAGAAAACTCCAAGAGGAAGGGAATGTCCAAAGGAGAAAGAGTCAATCATATAAAGTATAGTAGAAAGCTCAATGACAAGGAATGAGGAAGGACCACTAGATTTGGCAATGAAGACATTCTCTGTAATTTGGTATTATGAACAGAAAGCTGGCCTCAGAACCAGGAAAACAGAATTTCAAGTCCTGGCTCTAACACATATGGCTGTGTGATCCTGGGTAAGTCACTTCACCAAATGACTGCTCTGGCAACTCTATTCAATCTATTAAGTCACAGAAAAGATATCAACCTGCATTAGTAGAGAGAATGTCCTTCCACCAGTATTTGCATCTTTCCTGTCTGTATCTCTAATAAGGAAGCAGTGGGAGATGAGGAGCTCAAAAAAGAAGCAGAATAGTCTGAGAACTGGCAAATAATTGACCATTTGTGACTGATCTGGTCACTCTGCCCTGGTAAGATTGTAGGTAGATGTTTCAGGGAAGTAGAATTATTTGGACAGCTCTTTAGAAAAACTGCAAACCCCATCAGATTAGAATGGCAGGGACAGCATCAGGGAAGAGATGATATACTGTTGTAGACCACTTATTTTTTCTGCACTGGACTTAAACAGAGAACTCCCAGGGAAGAATGGCCTTCACCAATGGGGACCAGACCCTGCTTTCTTGGAGAAATGCCACCGAAATGGCCAATTGAACCATTGTAATTGTGGTGTCGTTCAATTGTTTCAGTCATGTCCCACTCCTCAAACCCCATTTAGAGTTTTCTTGGCAAAGATACTGGAGTGGTTTGCCATTTCCTTCTCCAGCTTCTTTTACAGATGAGGAAACTGAGGCAAATGGAGTTACATGACTTGCCCAGGGTCACACAGCTAGGAAGAGTCTGAGGCTGGATTTGAACTCATGAAGGTGGGTCCTCCTGACTCTAGGCCTGGTTCTCAGAACAAGATGATGACAGCTGACATTTCTCTGATGCCTTAAGGCCTGCAGAACACTTCACAGACATTTCTTCATAGAAATTTTATAACCACCCTTTGAAGTAAGTGCTATTATTACCCATTTCATAGATGAGGAAACTGACATCTTGGGAGATTAAGTCATACAACCAGTAAATTACAGACCTGGGATTAGAACCTTCTGTGTCTCTGCCCAGAATTCTATTCACAGTATCACACTCAATAGCCATGGGTCTCAGAGATGTACTGAGACTTTTATAAAGGGGAACAATTATAACCAGAAAGCCTGCAACTGAGCTATATTTAAATAAAAAGTTATAAAGGAACATTTTGAAATGTTCACTTCAAAACACTTCTAACCTGCAGTAATAACTTGAGACAAAAAGGTTGATCATGTGCATCTCTGCTCATTCAGACATCAACATCTGGGAGACTTGGTTTCAAATTCTGCTTCTAACATACATCAGCTGTGTGACCCTAGGCAACTCACTTAACTTTTCTGGGCCTCAAGAGAGCTGATGAAGAGCATTCTGACTCACTTACTGTGGACTTCCCTTCCATCACTATAGTTCTGGTTCACATTGTTCTGGTTCTCTTTTCTTTTCCCTGCATCAGTTCATGGGACTCTTCTGACATTTCTCTGGATTCTTTATAGCCACCATTTCTTTCAACACAATATTATGTAGAGGATCATGGGATCACCTATTTAGAACTCAAAGGGACTGTAGAGACCACTGAGCCCAACCCTCTGAGGAAAATGAGGTGTCATGAGCTGGGATATCCAAGAAACCAAGCGATAGGATGACTTGCCTAGGGTCACACAGCTAGAAAGTATCTGAGGTGGCACTGACTCCAAGTCCACCACCTTAACTGCTATACCATATGGCATTAATTACATTCTAGCAATAACTCACATTCATGTAGCAACTTTGTTTGCAAAGTAATTTATATCTCATTTGATCCTCATCATGACCCTATTTGATAGATGAGGAAACCTAGGCTCAGGGAATTGAAATGACTTTCCTAGGATCACAAAGCTAGTAAATGTCCCAGGCCAGATTCAAACTCAGGTCTTGTTAATTTAGAATCCAGTTTTCTATCCACTATCAAACCCTATGTAACACAGTTGGCTCAACCACTCTCCAATTAATGGAATGCAGAGATTAGGTGAATTAGGTAGCCAATGTTTACATATGAGGACCCTGATGTGCCCAAGGTCCAACAAATAGAAAGGGAGGGCTTGGACTCATCTTGTTCCTACTTTGTTTCTGAAAGTTACACCTGAAATCTGTAGCTCAGACTCTAGGCCCCTCTCTATCCTGATCATCTCTGAATGCCTTACAATTTGTCATCCCCCTTCCTGACAACCAATGGCACACTGACCACCTGGCTCACAGGTACTGAGCAGCAGCTGGAGGCTTGGAGGGCCTCTCGATCAATAGACATTTATCCAAGACTCACAGTAAGACTATCTCCTTCCCTCTCTCCTCCCTTTGATAGGAGTTATGATTTTGCTGGTATGGAGAACCCACAGGGAAGTGCAGCCTCCTCCAGTGTTGATAGCTCAGTGCCCTCAGGAGCCACTCCCTTCACTGGGACCCAGGGGCCTCTCCTTCTTACCTCACACTTGCTCAGGAGCCCTGTTTCTTGCAGGCGTGACCAGATGCTCTGGATCCTCCCAGCATGCTCAGGATGAAGGGCGGGGCGACCACAAATGCACTGGTGCTTCAGCATCAAAGCGTCATACACCACACCTGCCACAGGCAAAGAGGACAACCACAAATTTAGAAACACTGCTTAGGAACACTCTTCTTCCTTCTGGGGTCTGAGATTTCAGCAGGGACATATGAATGGGAGAAGTGGAAATGGGCCAGGGGAGAGGACCCCACCACCAAAGGTCGCAGTTCCATCCCCAGCCAAAAAGATGGGCTCCCAGTGGCCAAAAACTCATTTGGGTCCCTGATCTAGAGCTGAAACATCCCTCAGACACTCTGTAGACCAATCCCTTCGTGTGATATTTAAGGAAACTGAAACCCAGAGAGGTTGTGACTTTCCCAAGATTAGAAGCAGGATTTGAACCCTCCTAACCCAGGGCTCTTCTCATGGTGATGGGTGGTTCTTAGCTTAGTTAGGCTGGACCCCAGACAAAAGACCTATGACTCATCCCTCAAGCTCCACTTGAAGTCTCATCAGATCAGGAACATAGCAAACCAAGGCCACAAGTATTAACTGAGTACCTACTATGTGCCAGACATTTTGCCAAAGCTTGGGTTCTCCTAAAATGGCCTGGAGGATAGCAAAGTCTAACTCCTTCCATGGCAGAGCATCAGAGGAGGATTTTAATGGGAGAAATTAGAATAATAATTATTATTTTAATGCATTCTTGTCCTTGGGGAAGAAAATAATTCTTTAAAAACAATTATCTATGTGATGTACATATGTGTATATGTGTGTGTATGCACATATGTATGTGTATACACCTACATTCACACATATACAGAGAGAACCAGAAGGCAGAGAAAGCTTTGTTGGGGACCCTGGGAGAAAACGGGACTTATGCGTTGTGACGAGTCCAAGGCCACTGTTCAGGCATACGTAATGGGTAGAGGTCAATGCCCCCAGCGCACATCCATCGGTATTTCCAGAGGAGCCTGGGAATGGTTTGAAGTGACTGACCTGGCAGGTTGGTTTGTGAGTGTTTTTAAGAAACTTCAACTTGGATCTAAATTCTTCTACAGGTGGGAATGAACAATATTAATATATATATTTTAGATCACTTAACTCTGATGTTGAAAAGACCCACCACTTCTCTGTCATGCCTAATGCCTAAAGACAACTTGGTGCAAAGGAAGGAGAGCCAGGAAATTGACATGTCCACTCATGACAATGAGGTGAATGAAAAGAACCGCTCCTTGTCAGCTGGGAACATGGGACTGTGGGCACCGAGTGTGGCCCCAAGGAAGCCACACCAGAAGGCCTTTGTCCTGGCTTCTTCACAGAGGGTGGGGACCATGGGTACAAAACAAAACAAGGTCACTATTATTGGGCTGCTAAAATTTATTGTGTAGTTTTGAGAAAGGCTTGGATTTCCTGATTTTAAATTCTTTGTTACAAGGAACAGCTCTCTTGGAGAAGTGGAGGAAGAGACTTATTGGAAATATTTGATATAAAAACAAACCAACAAAAATACAAGTATATATTTCCACACATACATACATATATATTTATACACAAATGCACACACAAAAAGGTGACAACCTATCTCCACTGCATGTGAAATCAGTATTGATCTACCCTAAAAAAATGAAACTTAAAAGTTGAATTTTGTTTTGCATTTCTACTCATAAATTTGAACGAGGTTCAAAATTCCTCCCATTGATGAAGTTTTGAGTGGAGAGCAAGTGTTGGGTAGAACATCCAAGGCCTGTCACTTCATACCAAAACCATCTCTGTGTGTCTCAATGTCCTCATCTGAAAAATGAACTTTTAGGACTAGCTGGGTGCTAAAGTCCTTCCCAATTCTCAATTGGCTTCTTGACTCCAGGCCTTGCACTAGGCCACCCAGACACCCATCAGTAATCAAAGGCCCCCAAAATCTCTACGCATGAGAGCTCTCCACCTCTGCCTGTCTACTGGTAACAGTTGATATGGGTGTCCATGCTCCAGTTAAGGAGATCGATTTATGAAACTAAAAACAGGCTAGTACATGGCTTTTTGCCCTTTAGATCTCTAAGAAATAATGCCAAGGTACTTGACCAACAATTGCATTTGAAAAGTCAAATAAAGGAATTTTATTCATTCTTTAGGCAGAAAAAATAGTCAAGGCTTTCAGGTTTTTCTGTCCTCATTATGTTATGCCTAGAAATATGTGTACATTAGGTCCACACAGAAAATGATCTTTGATATCATGTGCATTATAATAAAAGGTGACTTCTAAGGGGAAATTGGGGTATGGAGGTGAGCCAGAGCTACATGCAGGTAGGCAAAGCAGAGAGGGCAGATTTCATTTCTTTTGGAGTCTGAATTGAACTGCATGAAAATCTGCCAAATGAATATTGTAATTATATATGCATATATACATTGACGAATGGATGTATTATTGCCACCATCAGTTTCATGGTAATTGATGCTAAAGCGTATCTCAAACATGTGCCTTTTCTTTTTAATGTACTGAATGTTCTTTCTCTTAAGTGCCAATAAAGCTAGGGAAAATTGAATAAAGAGGTTGTCACTGATCATTCTGGATAAATACAAATAATTATCTGGGTATTTTTTTCTTCTTGGGGTGCTCACCCCAGAGTCCATGCTAGAATTCAGTAAAGCATTGAATGTTCACTCAGTAAGGGAGATGGTGTGGATGTACTTTGGAATCTTGATTCTACCCCATGTGATCCTGAACCTCTCAGAGCCTCAGTTTCCTCCACTGTAAATGTGCTTAAAGGTCTCTGAGGTTCTTCCTAGCTCTAGGATGTATCTGGCAGCACAGTGGATGGAGCAATGAACCTGGTATCAGGAAAACTTGGGTCCAAATCTGCCTCTGTGACCCTGTGCAAGTCACTCAGCTTCCTTCAGACTCATCTATATAATGATGATGCCTACTTTTGGTGTTTGTATTTGCAAACCTCAGAGCACTATAGAAATGCTACGATTAATATTCCTTTATCTAGCATCCTTCTCTCTATGAAACCTGAGGGAGTCCTAGGATAGGGCAGGTCTAGGGTTCATGCACTGCCCGTATGACGGCAGCCTCCTGGGGAGAAGCACACAAAGGCAAAATCATTTCCCTCAACTCAAAACCATTCATTGAATGGAATGTTTATCTCCTTATTTACCCACAAGCCATTAGAACAAGAGTCTCAGTGGGGTCACTTCAGCTCCCTCCCAGGAACCCAAGGCAGAGAGGTTTTTGAATGAAAAGTCACTTTTCCCTCTTGCTCTTTGATTGGGAGTATTTTACTTAGGGATGAGGGCTATTATCTGCCACTGTTCCATTATGGTTCCAGTAAAATGGGAGCCCTCTGAGGACACAAACGATTTCATTTCTGATAGAGTGGCTGTTGTACTGGAGTAGGAACCAGAAAAAGCTGGGTTATAGGCAGAATTCTAACTCGCTGCCTCTTAAAGATTTTAGCCTCAGTTTCCACATCTGTAAAATGGAGGCGATGACTGTGAAGCATCAATACTGTTGCCCCCATACAGCCAGTACTTCACTCCGAGTACATGCTTTAATGAGCAGGTTGGGTTGGACCCGAGGGCTATCGAAATAGAACGATGCTCCTCCAGGCCTGCCCAAACCATTCTCAGCATCGTCTCTGAACACCAACTTCCCCTCACCCCATTCCATCTCAAGGAAGTGAATGAAAAAAAAACTCTGGGAATGAAAAAGCATCAGGAAAGCGTCACCCTTCATAACACTCTCCAACAGACCAAGAAAAGAAAATGTTATCAGTAGGAAACCATTTTACAGCAGTAGACAGCCACACATGTGGGCCCCATAGAGCCAGTCTTTAAAACTTAAGCAAACATTTTAATTAAGAAAGTCAGGGAGGTGGGTGGGGAGGTGGTAAGGGAAAGATCTCTCATTCTCAGGTAAATATTGGTTTTTGTGAAGAACGCAAAGACTTGCCTGAAAATGACATACAGCATGAGAAGGAAGCCTGTATTTCAGGGAAAGGTATCAGACTTTTGATAGGTTCAGGCCCACCGATTCCCAAATATATTCCTAACAGGCAGTGAGCAAATTCTTCCTATAGACCCCAATGGGGCTAAGCAAAGAATGCACAGGAGCCAAGGCATAAGAAGCTTCCATGTTCACCACACAGAGGCCCTGGGTCATTTGGAACATGCCGGTTGAGCTATTCCGGCCTAGAAACAAGAAGGATCACAGGAAGTGGCTGATGTAGGAAAGGCAGCTAGAATGTGGAATGCTGGCTTGTGGTACATAGTACATTACAAAAATGAATTCCTAGGCCAACTTAATCAGAGATACCTATCAAAAGTAAATACCTTGGCTGGTTCACTCATCGACTGTAAATCTAAGATGGTATCAAGGACTAGGCCGAAGATTTTGGGAAAGGTATTTTAGCCTTCGCAGGCATGGAGGGTTGCTTGAGGACACTCAAGCCACAAAAAAAAAGAAAAAAAGGGTCTCACTCTGAGCGATTGAAAAAGTTAGGTTTTTTAAATTTTTTTAAATCTCCCAGAGACAATTTGCTAAATCCTTTGGAAAAAAGACACATATGCATTCTCTCCACGACTCAATGAGGTGGCATTTCTAAGAAAGGTTTAGCGCAATGTTTGGCACATAGTAGGTGATTAATAAATGCCTGTCTCTTTGTCTCATTTGCTCCATTCTACAGACAAAAGACAAAGCCTCTAAAGGTTAAAGCATCTTCCCTCTGGAATGAAGTTAGGGTTCTCAGTTGCTGTAGCTGACTGGTCAAGAGAATGTCCACATTCAATTAGGTTGGTCCCTGGAAAAGAGATTCTGGCTAGCATGGAAGGACATTCCAAAGCTTCTCTGGACTTTGAGAGGGCAGGGCCACCTCCAAGTCACAAAGAGGTACCAGGGGATGAGACGTGAGTCTCTATCTGCATCAACATGGGGGTACACCCACACAATCATATAGATGCATCCTTATATGAACACAGACATATTTAATCCAAGTCTTTTGCTGAAGGAGCAGCAGCCCTCTGGCACACTTCTGTCATCTCAGACCTCAGGGATCACCTTGCCTTAGAATCCTTTGTCTTATCCTAGAAGAGAGCACTGTTCCATTGTAGCTGGAGGGAAAGGGAGCACCACACACATACACGCATGCGCACATGCACACACACACACACACACACACACATACACACCTAGGAAAGAAGAATATTGGATCCCAACTCATTCTGTGTGGCACATTCACCCCTGTGTGCCATTTATTGGGAAAGGTTTGGGGAGAGGAAAATACCTCCATGCTCATAATTACATTTCCCTTTGGAATCAAGAAGGAAAGTTGAGAGTGGTAAGCACCCTTTCCTGCCTGTCCTAGTGGCCAGAAGCCAATGCTATGGAGGAAGAAAGAGGAAAGCTGGGACCAAATGGGGAAAAAATGGTTTTTGGCACAGATATTTGTGCTATTTCCCCCCTTTCCAAAAGGGACCATGCACCTGTTAATGTATACTTTTAAACTGGTATGTGATAACAATTTATGGAACTATGATTGCTAAGCCCCAGATTTATCAGCTGTGGCGATTGTCCTGTGGCCAACACAACCTTGTAAAACTAGGTCAAAGGAGGTCCGTGTGGAGCCTGCTTGCTACAGGAGGCATTAGGTGCATTGACAAGGCTTCATGGGCCTGCTTTGTTAGAGCTCAGTCTTTGAGGAGACCTACCAGTCTCAGAGACGCGATGAAGTGCCTGATCTGTGGCTGGGTGAGGCACTGTTGGGGCAGCCGGGGAAGAGCGTGTCCTGGAGATGAGGAGGTGCTGGTCAAAGGCATCTGTGCCAACCGTGGGAAGCTGAGCTTGGTACGTCGGGAGTCCATGCCCGGGCTGAAGTTCCAAGAATGGCTGTCACCAAGAAATTAGCACAGAAGAAAGAAACACATGGGGAGAAACAGGTCAATAAATTAAGTTCATGAGGTCAATTATCATAAATGGCGTGAAGCAGGGGGAGAAAAGCAAAAGAAAACCAAGACTTCATCGATAAATTCAGGCAGCAGATGTTTTCCCACTGACAGCCACCGTCAGCCTCTCCCCTTGGTTCTGGGTGACGGCAGGAAGCCTGCCTGTCCAAACTAATGGAAAGAAAACACCTTTCTCCTTAGAGGGGAAGACATGACCAGGGCTTCTTTTATATCTTTAGAGCAACACCTTGAACACACTCAATCAATCAATCATCAATCAATCAATCAACAAGAGTCTATTAAAAACCTACTATGTTCTAGGCAAGTGAGTCTCCAGACTTCTGGCACAAGCAACATAGGGACATGGCTTCCTTTTTAAGGTCAGTGAAACCTCTGACCCCCAGTGAATTTCAGTGTTAAATGACAATAGAGTCGAGGCCATCTGGCCTCTTGTGGTCTAGAAATGATGGTGCTGAACCAGGATTTTCTCCATCAGTTTCCTACGGTGGCGACAACACTGTTCTTTTGAACTTTATGTTTCACTTAATTAGGGATCTAGAATGCCTCCAAGCATGGGCCAGGCAGTGACACACAAGCCTGCTACTTGAGAAGCAGATCTGGAGAGCCTCACGGACAGCAGGATGGACAAGTAAATGAGCAGAGAGGCAGTGTAGGGCATGGAGCACAGGACTCATACTTGGGAAGCTTGTATGTTTTTGTTCAGTCATGTCTGACTCCTTGTGACTCCATTTCTTGACAGGGACACTGGAGGGGTTTGCCATTTTCTTCTCTAACTCATTTTATGGATGAAGATACCAAGGCAAACAGGGTCAAGTGACTTGTCCAGGGTCACACAACTGAATCCAAATTTGAATTCAGGTCTTCCTGACTCCAGGCCCAGATCTCTATCTACTACATCACCCCTCACTACCCAGTAGTTGAGAAGACCTGAATTCAAATCGTGTTTCAGATACTTCTAGCAACCTATTCTTGGCCGGGTCCTAATCTCTCTCTGCCTCATCTTTCTTTCTGCAGTATGGAGATAAGACTTAACACCCAGAGTGATTGGGAAAATCACGTTACATCATCCCTGTAAATTGTTTTGGAAATCTTAAAATGATATGCAAAGTTTAGCTAGCTAGCTAGTAGTAGGGATATTGGAGGTAACAAAGGACAGAGGACTTGTATCTTGTCTAATCTTAGCACTGAAACCTTTAACTCCTTCTTCTGGGCTCCAGTTTCCTGATGTGTAAAATAAAGGGATTAGGTTGCATGAATTCCGAAGCTCCCTCCTAGGCTGGATTTGTGGGGCTGGGCCCTCGTGATCCCTAGATCTATGAAGTCGATAGTTAATAGTGAATAAATACTTATTAATAAATATCGAAGGGGTGTGTGTGTGTGTGAACATTTTCCAAGCAACATTATCCATTTCTCAAAATGTTCAGGTCACAGAATAATAATAGTGAGAAGCGTAAAAACCGCTAACTTTACTGTTTACAACTTTGTCTAATGTTCACAGGTCTCATCTGAGGCTCTGCAACAACCCTATGAAGCAGGTATAATTTTATGTCCATTTGACAGATGAGGAAACTGAGGTGGGGGATCAAAGGACCATAGAGCTGGAAGGTTCCCTGAGGGAGTCACCACATCCAGTCTCCTGTCGTTCAAGAATGTTGTGTATCAAACGCAGAAGGGCAGTTATTTCATATGAACAGATCTCTGGAGGAGATTTCCAGTTTTTACAACCTAAAATTCCAGGAAATTCTTCATTTCAAGTGGAATCTCTCATGCTTCATTTCAAACCCCTTTATTCTTGATCCATGCCTACTGGAAATGGAGGACAACCCACCAGACAGCATGACCGAATAATCCTTCATGGGTTTTTATGAGGAAGTTGGACGACCAGCATTAGCATCTGTCATTCAGGGACAGGAGATCTGAATGAGTGAAGGCCCAGCTCAGCCCGATACAAACAAACCTTAGAGTCGGAGCTACCGTGTTGAGGAAAACACAGTCAAGTGATTAATGCTCTCTATGCTTCCTTTGTACATTTCAGTGTGACAGACACGTAAGAGCACATGAGCTTCTGTAAATACCTGCCATGGCGTAGGTTTGGGTACATACTAAAAACAGCTGAAATATAAAAGTGCTGCTATACATTATCTCACATGATCCTTGAGATCATCACAGGAGGGAGTTATCTTCACTTATAGATGAGGAAAGTGAGACCCAGGAAGATTCAGTGGTGTGTACAGCATCACACATCTAGAAAGGTATTCGGGGGAGCACATGAACCCAGGTCAACCCTCTACCCACTACGCCATCCCCTCTCCATATGATCTTTCTCCAAGAGTATACGATCTAATTGGAGAGATAAGATGCACACAGAACTAAAGTACAAGAAAAGGCATGAGACAACGTACAAAACTGTAAAAGACAAAAACATTAGTGAGTAAAAGCAGGAAGGGAAGAGGAAAGGAAAAGAGAAACTTTATACAAATTCCTTTAAAATAATACATCCTTAGTTAAATAAGTATTCTCGGAAAAGCACTGATGGCATTTCTGTACTTATAAATGACGCCTCCTTACAAATCCACAAACACAACTACTTATTAACAACTTAATTTCCATGTTCATCATTAATAACCAGATAGTTATTGTGTGTGTGCGTATGCACAAGCATGTAAATGTACATGGGTGGTGGGATATGTCAGCCTGAGGCTAGCGATGTATCCTCAGCATGATGGGAATATCTTGAGTGTCAAAGTTCAGCTCACCCTTGTGTGCACTAATTAACTGCCTCTGAACAAGGCATAAAACTTCACTTTAATAGAATAAAAAAGGGGTAGGATTTGAAAGTTTACAGAGTTCTTTCTGCCCATTATCGCACATCACCCATACAAAAGCACTGAGAGAGGGTCCAGAGGCATTGGTGCCTCTGATTTAGGAATGATAGGAATCAAATTGCCCAAGTTTAAATGACTTGCCCAACCAGGAGATGTTAAGGGCAGGATTTGAAACCAGGTCAATCTGACTGAGGCTGGCTCTCTCCCTACTATACCACACTGTCTCTCACCTTATATACAGAGTGCTTTCAAGTCGGTCAAGACATTTTTTATAGCTCATCCTTTTTGAACCTCAGAACAACCTGCAATTGGAGACATTATTTTCTCTATTTCACAGAAGAGGAAATGGAGGCCTACACTGGGTAAGTAACTTGTCCAGGACTGCATTGCTAATAGGGCTCAGAAGTAGAATCCAAATCCAGGTCCACTTAGGGGTAGTTAAGTGTCACAGTAGATAGAGCTCCAGGCCTGGAGTCAGGAAGGTCTGAGTTCACACCTAGCCTTAGATACTCACTAGCTATGTAACCCTGGGCACATCACTTAACTTCTGACTGCCTCAATTTCCTCAATTATAAACTAGGGACCATAATAGTATTTACTGCCCAGGGTTGTTGTGAGGGCCAGATGAGAGAATAATTGTAAAGCACTTAGTTATGTTTGTCCTTCATTTTCAAAGAGGACCATGACATCAAGATGATGACTTGACTTGCAGTTGACTTTGATTTTAGTGAGGGAGAGCTATGCAGGGTCACCAACCTCACCTTTGTCTCCTCAGCCATCTGGGTCCAGTGGCCTGATATTCATCAGGGTAAATAGAGATGGCCCAGAATGCTATGTGAGACCCTGAGTCTTTCAGGCTTAGGTCTTACCACAATTTTACTTTGAGTGAGATACACCCATTCAGTGAATACGCTTCTTTAAGTTACTCAAGGGATGGAACCTTTAATAAAAAAATTCAAAATGAGAGGGGAAGACCCTCAGGGTTGGTTCCTGGGTAAAAGAGAAATAATTACTATGGTATCTGGCATATGGTGAGTGTTATATAAATATTAGCTATTGTTAGCTATCATTACTTCTTGACTCCAAGACCAGCATTCCACCCATTTCCACCACTATGACCAGCTTGCCATGTTGGCCACCACTGATGATGGGGATTTTAGAACAGGACCAGGAAAGAAGGAGCCTTTTTCTGGTGATTCATCAGTAAGCAGTTAAGACTCTCATTTCTCATTCTCACTGGCAGGAGGCAAGTCAAGGGACAGTGTCCAGCCTTTTATCCTACTTGGCAGCTGCTGGATAGGGCTGCATCCGAGTCATCATCCAGATGGGTTCTAAGAGCTCCTGGGCTTTTCCAAAGGTCCAAAGGGGAGAATGTGTTTTTGTCAATCTCTTCTCCCAAGGGGCTCCTGTGTAACTGGTTTCCCATATGAGGAGTGGTGTTCAATCCCAAGGGAAGCTTCCATGATACTATTATTCCCATCAATCACAAAAACTCTAGCTGGTTCCCCTAAGACTTTTTTAAATTTCTTAAGCTAAACTAGCTCTAATTACATCTCAGAGCCAAGACCTCAGAGAACACCAAGTTGAACCTTGGTGGTCCCTGCTCTCCTGCACTACAAAGAATGGGAACTCAGTGGTCTGAAAGCTTTCAACGAAAGATTGGATCAGTCCTCTTGATGCAAATCCAGCCCTTCTTTATTCAGAACATGCAACCTTATTTTCCATTCATGCTAATTAATAAGTCCCAGAAACACAAAGCGAAGGGCAAATCTTTATATGCACAAGCCTATCTTACTCTCATCATATGAGGAATTTATAAATAATGTGAAATGCTCTATGACCTAACAACTGAGTATAATATACATATGAAAACTACAAAGTTGCCTATTAAGTATGGCCTCCCCTCCAAAATAAAAAAAAAACCCTGATAAAGTCAAGAGGATTTGACTTCCGTAAGAGTGTTAAGAGTTGGGAGGTATTCAGTGCCTACATGGGCTGGAAAGAATACTTAGGGACTTCTTCTGATTCAAACTCAATTAATGACTGGGTGGGCAACGGGGCACCTTGCAACCACCTTTCTTCACCTGCAGGCTACAAATGATGCTTTGATAAATGCCCCTTGGAAAACATATCAATAACTTTTGAAATACTTAAAGATATCCTCATGTGGGAGATACCAGAGAAAACAAAATGATGCAGCCATAGCAAAATCATGGTTTAAAAATTCAATTAAAATAGTTATTAAGATCCAGTACTATTGTGGTATAAGAAATGTTAAGCAGGATGGTTTCAGAAAACACTGGGAAGACTTTTATGAACTGATGCCAAGTGAAATGGATAGAATGGGATGCCATTGTATACAGTAACAGCAGCACTGTGCAATGAGCAATTGTGAATGACTTAGTTATTCTCAGCAATAGAATGATGTTTCTTTAGGCTAAACTGACTGAGAGTGGGCTTAGATGGAAGGATTGGGTATAGACCAAAGAAGGAGGCACCGGGAAGGCAGATTTCTTGGTAGAGGTTTCAATGGCTGGCATGACAGTCAGAAAGGCCTAGCAGCAAATGTCTTGGTTCTGTTATCAGTATCTGTTCATCATTGTGCTGTATATGCTAAAACAGGAGAGGATTGTCTTCAATTCCATGTTGATTTCCATTGTTGCAATTATATACTGGATACATCTTCATGCCTCAACATATCTTGGCAATATTACACTACTTCAAAATTGTACAATGAACACAATGTGCTCAAGAGCACATTATGCAACGGACCAGAGATCCATTGAAGGGGAGAAGCCACCTTCATCGGAAATGAGACTTCAGAAGATTCCAGGAATATATTATGAATATGAAGACTAAATTTCAAGGAAGCAGTAGGACAAGGAAGTAATCCTGACTCATGTGTTGTATTCATTATTCAAGTGTTCCCTCAGATAATAGTTTTATCTATTTTAATATTGGGTGGTTTGTACTCTAAATATCAGTATTTTCTTAGCCTTTGGACCTGTTTCACTATTGTTCTGCGAAAGCTTTTCTTAATGTAACATTGAGTAAATTTTGATTGCCTTCTTTAAAAAAGGAATCCAAGACAATTCTAAAGGACACGTGAGGGAAAATGCTGTCCACTTCCAGAGAAAGAGGTGATGAATTATGAATTCAGATCAAACCCTATTTTTCTTTCTTTTTCCTGGATTTTTTGTCTTGGTTTTATTTGGGGGAGTGCCTGTGTTGTCTTTTGCAACATGACTAAAATGTTTTATATGATTTCAAAAATATAATCGACATGAAATTGCTTGCCTTCTCAAAGAAGGAGAGAGAGAGGGAAGGGAGGAGAGAATATGGAACTCAAAATTATTAAAAGCAAATATAAAAATGTTTACATGTAATTGAAAAATATTTCATGAAATAAAAAATATATTGCAAAAATATGTGGCAAATGTCTGAGTTAATATATGAAGCACTTTGCAAACCTTAAAGAACTATATAAATTTACTACCACTGCTATTGTCATTATGCAAGGCACTCTGCTGAGTGTGGGACACATAAGGATTCACCTCAGGAAACCCACATTCCAGTTTCAGACAAGGGATACATAGGACATGAAGTCAATAAGTAAAAGACAACGCAGCTGGTGAGAGAGCCAAAGGGTGTTAGGAGTCAAAGTTCACTGTCACCAAATCAAATCCCACCAGCACGTGAAAAGTGCCTATTTAGGACTGGGCCATAGAGGATGGCAAACCCAAAGCAGAACCATTCCTGGCCTTGAGCTGCTTCATTCTATGTGAGACATAGTATGGAATTTAGTAGGTATCTGCATCATGTTCTGAGGAAGGAAAGGGCACTAATACCTAACAGACTCAGGAAAGCCCTAAAAGTTTAATATTTTCTAAATGACTGAGAAAATGAAATCAGCCACTTTGGAGTTAATCTTATAGCCTCAAAGCCCAGAGGAATTTAAATCCATGGGAATTTTGTTTGACTAGAGACCACAGAAATAGGCTGTTTCTGAACTCCTGAGTTAAAAGGAGGAATTATTTTCATCATGAAAATCATGAAACCAAAGATTTATGGCTTGACAAGCCCTTGGAGGTCAACCAGTCCAACTGTTTCACTTTATAGAAGAGGAAACCAGGGCCCAGAAAAGTGACTAGTCCAACCCTAACAGGAAGTGACGGTGCCAGAATTTAAACCCAGGCCCCTCTGCCTCCAAATTCAGCATCCCCCACACACATCCCACTCCCACCACTACACCATGCAAGTATGCTTAAGAAAGTTGCTCATATGGTTGCATCGTTGTTGTTTGCTTTGGCAGTCAACATTTGACAACATGATTTGCCTTGACCAGTTGCTGGGGGCATGGTGAGAGGCTACAACTACTCAGGCATCCTACCCACCCAGTGCTGTCTTCTGTACCAGGGAGCACTGGATGAAAGCAAGGGGGCTCTGAAAATAGTATCTGAATGGAGGTAAGCAATGGTCACTGAGTTTTGAAAATGAGAAACCTCTTGGTCTTCCTTTCATTTTCCTCCTTAGTATATAACAATGCTCAATAAGAACATGATTATATTAAAATGGTGGTTACTAGTGCTTCACCTCTCAAAATAACTTTTACATATATGTATGTATGTGTATATGTACATATGTACATATATGTATATACAGCCATACAGTATACCTATATATGCAAATATGGCTGCTAGGTGACACAGCAGATAGAGTGCTGGACCTGGAAACTCATCTTTGTGAGTTCAGATCTGGCCAGACTCATGATTGGCCTTTCTGCCTAAAGTTTCTCTCCAGTCCAAAGTATCCTTTGCTCAGCCGTCAAGTGATTTTCCTGAGCAACAAGTCTGGCCATGTTACTCTCTTACTCAACAAACTCCTGTGGCTCTCTATTACTTCAAGCATTCAATTCTCTCGTATTTAAAACCATTCTTAGCCTACTATCTGTCTACATTATTCCACATTATGTTATTTCACAAACAACAAATTGGCCATTTTACTGATCTTTATACACAATACTCTATTTCCTACCACCAAGCCTTTGTTTCAGCCCTAGTTTCCTTTAAGGTTTAAAGACCACTCACTGTCTACAAGAAGCTTCTCCTAAGTCATGAACCCTTAAGTCCCACTGCTAGTTTTTTTTCACTCAGAATGCCTTGTATCTATTATATATCTACATATCCATGTGTATATTGTCTTTCCTGATGAGATTATAAAATTCTTTAGAGTATAAACTGTTTGACTTTTATTTGACTAATCCCCAAAACTTGAACTATGCTTGACAAATAGGTACTTAATACATTCTTCTTGTTTGATTTTTTAAAATTACTTAACTGTACCATGTGCTATCACCTTCATACCCCTTCTCCCATGCGATACAATATAAAAGTTTGAAGACACTGACATTTTTATTTTCCATCTTTGCTTTTGTATCCCCAGTACTTGGCATAGTTCCTAGAACACAAAAGACACTTTAAAAATGCTTTTGGGATGGGATTGAATTGAATTAAAATGAAAAGAACCCTTGTGATGAGCATATGGCAAACGGGACACAAAGAAACACCCCATCTTGCTATAAAATTCTGACATCTAAGTGCACTGTATCTCAAAAGATATGGTGGCCGCTAAAGGTGAGATGATTTCTCTAGTACTCTCCACACCCAGTTGGGCAAGCGTGACTCACTGAACCACTGAGCTAATGAAAAGATAGCCTTTCTTCCCCTTTTTGGCCTAAACCTGAAGTCTAACTAAAAGCTTTGCGCTGCTTCCATCAAAAAGACTAGATATTCTGATTCTCCTCAGAACGCTTGCAGCCAATTACACACGGCCCCTGCCAGAGTGCTTGTCCAGGCCATTTGGCTTGAGTAAAAAGGAAGGAAAAGGATATACGGTCAGTGCCGTATTGCTCTTGGCACCCACCACAAGCAACCTCTATAGCCCAGACAAGTGTCTAGAGGAGGCAACATATCCCACTTGTAACAGTTTTTAATAATGTTATTAGAGGGGATATATATTGGCCACTGTAGGTCAGGGTACAGACCCCTAGCTTCCACCCAGCCTCTTATTGATGTAATAATTTACTTCCCCATATCTAAAGGAACTCTGCCTCACAAATCCAAGGCAGAGTCTGCTTTTCCAGAAAGGATGGTATTCATGGTGACATTCCTAATTATAAGCAAGTTTTTACTGGGTAATCAAGAAAATGTCCCTAGGATGACACATTCCAATATTAGTGACATGAAACTGGGATTCTCAGTGAGCACATTCTTCAGAAAACTATTTTCAGTACCACTGAACCCATTTACATGTCCACAGAGCTCTATAACCACTGTTCTCTGCCAGTAAGTTATAGGGAACCTGCCATGTACTCTCCCCAATACCTCATAGGGCCCATTTTAAGCACAAATGGATAGAAAGTTTAAAAGATCAGCTCCTTGAGGGCAGGGGCTGTCCTTCCTTGTACTGAAGCACTTAGCACACCAGCCTAGGAAGTCAAGCCAACAAATCACATCACTCAATTGACGAAGGTCCTTCTGCTTAATGACTGTTCTTCCCCATCTTTGGATTTCCAGCTCTTAATGTAAGTGATTCATGGACAGTTGACTGAGACACTGATCATCCTCATATTTACTGCTGTTTTTCAGTCATGTCACTTATGTCCGACTCTTTGTGGACCCCATCTGGGATGAAGTGACTTGCTCATGATCACTTAGCTATTAAGTTCTGTGGCCAGATTTGAACTGAGGAAGAGGAGCCTTCCTGCTTCCCAGCCCAGCACTCTGTGCACTATGGTGCCACACAACTACTAGATCATCCTCATAACGATATTTTAAAATTCAAGTCTGGGTGCTATTGGACCAAGGTACTACCAAGCATCTTTTGCCAATATTGATGAAACAAGTTTCTGCCTTATCACCGAAATATGATAGATTCTCCAAGTATATAGAATGTTCAACGGGCATCTGAGAAAGTTTCCCAGCTGCCAAGGTATGTGATCAACACTTTGACCATTCTCAGATTGTACATTTACATCATCTCTGTATCCAGAGGGCCCCCATCTCACTTCCTCAACCTCCCCAACTGTCAGGTACCTTTTCTTTTCCCTTCTGTTGTGAATATTAGTAAAGCTGCCATTGGTATAGTACATTAAGGTATGTGAACATCCTAACAAACGTCACACTTGCTGTGGTGGCACTTTCAGCATTAGTATTCCTATTTTACAGATGAAGAAACTGAGCATTAAAAGAGTGAGTCTCCAAAGTTGGCATAGCAAGTGACTCTCCAAAGTTGGAAGAGAGATTTACAGCCACCAGTTTCTCCCGACTCCAAATCCAGCCTACTTTCCTCAGCAGCAGAAGTCTTTCCAATGTATAAAGATTCTCCTTAGTAAAAGAGGAACCTCCATATCTTCCTCTTCATTTTAGAGCGCGTAGAAAAAGCAGAATGTCTCATGTGTTGGCCAAGAACTGCTAGATGATAATTATGACAAAACCATATTTGTTTATATTTTTGCTCCTTTGCTGTAGCTTTTTTCTTCTCTTTCAGTCCCTAAAAATTGACAAGAGTATAACCAGAAGAGGAGAACCACAGGACTTCTGAGTCTATGAAATGCTACAATGAAATGCCACAGCTGGATGGTGCTCAAGTGCCTTCCCCAGGTTTCTCAAACTTTCAATCTAGCCTTAGGCTTCTGGGCTATGTTACCAGCTGGCATTTGAATATGTTACCTGGAGCTTACCTATCACTATTGGGAGCAGAATCCACAGTATTCAGACAGGGCAAACCACAGCTTCTAGGCTCAGTGGCTCCCACTAGCGGCACACATTTTCATGACCAAGTATCAGCTTTACTATCCCGGGACAGAGGTTACTGTGGTAACATCCTCATGGAAATTCCAAGCCTCCAAATGGGCCAGCCTGTCTGAGGCAGAAGGGAGGATGCAATTCAACTGAATATGTGCTTCTCAAGTCTGTGCAAGGTGCTATGCTTAATGAAAAAGGTAGGAAAAAATGCAAAGGAGGATCCCACTTTCTCCAAGAGCTAATATTTGACAGGGACAGAGAACTAATAAACATAACCTAATTTGAGGAGAGAAAGAGGAAGACAGAGATACAGAAGACAGAGGGCAGTACACTTGAGAGCTTGGGGCCAACTGAAGGAAGATAAAGATTCTAACCCCAGGAGATGAGTAAGAGGTGCTTTCCACCCTTGTCCCTTTTGTTTATAATCAAACAATCTAGTCAATTCAAGGCATTTTTATGACATGCAAGGCATTGCCGTAGGATGAAGGCAACCACACAATTCCTGGCCCCCTTAGCAATTTACAGTCTTTCCAAGAGGATACACTTAGGCCCATGTAAGTATAATAACAGGTAGAAAGTGATAGGACCAAGGAGAGAGAGAGAGGAAATGCTCAGAAGAATTTTGAAAAGGAAGAACTCACTTAAACTTGGGTTACCAGAGAATATATATCAAGGAAAGGTAGCATTTGAGATGAGTTTTGAAGGAAGAGAGGTAGAAATAAGGAGAAAATGCATTCTGGGTGTGGATATATACAAATGCTTGGTAGTAGGAGACCACAAAATGAGGGCAAAGAACAGTTATAGTCTCAATGTGTGTGTAACCTAGAGTTCATAGATAAGAGGGACATTAATATGGTTCAAGGAGTGTGGAGCAGATTACAGAGGGCTTTACATTCCTAAGGCTAAGGAACTGATGTTTAATCTTTTAAGAAACAGGGGCCCATGGGAGGTTTGGGAGAAGAAGAATGGAGAAATCTCAGGCTGGAAATTAGAGGATGACTTGGGCAACTGTACAAAGGGTCAAATGTTTGAAGAAGGAAAATGCTATAGACTGGAAAAGCAAACAGTGGTCTGTTACAATAATCAAGGTGAAAAGGGGGCGGTTCTGAAGTGGAAAAGAGGGAGTCAGGGATAGACACTGGAAAGGTCGTATCAAGAGGACCTGACAACTGGTTAACATGAAGGACTGAAAGGAAGAAGAGTCAGTGCTGAAAAGATGATGGGATGGTATGATGTGCTATGTTGAGCTACATGGTACAGTGGGTAGCACCAGGCTGGGAATCAGAAAGACCTGAGTTCAAATCCAGCTTCAGACATTTACTAGCTGTGAAACCCTAAGCAAGTCACTGAACTCTGTTTGCTTCAGTTTCTAACCTATGAAATAATGTAATGGTGAACCACTTCAGTATCTTTATCAAGAAACCCCAAACGGGGTTATGAAGAGTCATGCATGGCTGAAATCACTGAGCAACCACAAAGGTGTGGTATGATTGACAGAAATGGAGCACCCGTGTGAGGTAGACATCAGTGAGAGAAGCACTAGATCGGGAGGGGGAGGAAGACAATGATTTGAGTTCGGGACATGCTGAATCTGAGGTTCTGATAGGCTACTCAAGTGGAGAGATTGAAAGTTTTGTACAGAGGCTGTCATATAAGATGCCTAATTAATGTTTGTCCGTTGAGAAATCCAACAGGCACTTGGAAATGTGAAATTCAAACTCTGGGGCTAGACAACGTTGGATCATACAATTATAATGCAGATGGAAGGAACCTTAGAAGATTGATTTGCTCCTTTTACAGTGGAGGAAATGGGGGCTTAAAAATGAAGTGATATGCCTGTAGTCATGTTGGTAGTAAAGGGGAGAGCCAAGACTTGATCTTGGATCTGCTGACTCCATATCCCCTACCCTTTCCAAGGACTGAGCCAGACATTAATTTGACTTTGCCGTGCTCTGTCACTCTGATGCTTGCTGGTGCCTCAAATCTTCTTTGACTACCACCTGGGAATCTCCTCCTGATTCATTTCTCAACTTCCTAGCAGATCAAGGTCTACCTTTTTAAGCTTCAAGAGTGTGAAATCATGGCCCTTGGTCCTGAGCAGCTGATGTTAGTTACATAAGACTGACTCAAGAAGGAATCCCTCAATTTGGCAATCTGGGAGCAATAACACTTGTCAGCTTTAATTATTCTCTTCCACCTTCTTTGGAAGGAAAGGGACCCTTTGGATAGGAGATCTAGGGTGATGAATGTAGGCTTTGTCATTTCCACTTGGAGACTCCCGGGGAAGCCTTTGTAGTTTAAATAGGACATTAATGCCTTGAAACTGGCACCTTCATCTTTACTGGCTACATTGAGATAAGTTTCAGTATTTTATCTGCACATGAGGTGAGCATTTCTATTTTATCCACCTTCTTCTTTCATTTAGAAGTGGCTAAAATCTTAACTTCAAAAACTTGAAATATATCTGGGCTTCTGCTATACTCTGACCATAATTAACCTGGACTTGCTTTAGATGAACTCGGTAAGCAGTAGTTAGCAGCCTATTCCTCCGTATTTACACATCCTTTTATGGACCCCTCCCATTCTTATTGAATTCTGAAATAAGTAGCAACACGGCAACGACAGGAGGGTTGGCTAGGTTGAAAAAGCAATGGACATGGCATCAGAAGGAATGGGCACTTAAGACTCACCTCTGACACTTAAGAATAGTGTGAGCATGGCCAAAGTATTTAGCTTATTAGAATCTCAGCTTCTTTATCTGTACAAAGGGAAAGACATATGTGTTCATGTCTTCAAGCCTGGCACATGGATTATATTTTCTTGAGTTCAGGGACTCTTTTTTGGTCTTTCTTTGGAAACAGAGGAGTCGAAACCAGCCAACCCTATCTAAACCTAATACCATTACTAGGTGAGAACACAGTCTCAATCAATCATCCAATCATAAACCTTAAGACTTAAGTCTTAGGAAACCATTTTCTGAAATGAAATGAGCCAGGCAAGACGTCTGTTCCAATTGGCTGTTAGATTTCATTACATCCTCTG
Organism: Potorous gilbertii; assembly: GCA_028658325.1. Taxonomy (NCBI): domain Eukaryota; kingdom Metazoa; phylum Chordata; class Mammalia; order Diprotodontia; family Potoroidae; genus Potorous; species Potorous gilbertii. Next base: position 8,378,179 of record CM053770.1, on the reverse strand, counting down.
GGTTCTTTATAAAAGCATTGAATTACCTGGAAAAGGGAGTTCCAGATACTAGATCAAGCGTGACTTTATAGCCAAGGGGTGAGTCCTTAGCTTCAGCCTTGGCCTGGAAACAAGACAGCCAAGCTCTAAACTTTGGCTTTACTCTTTCCTACTGGTGTGACCCTGGATAGGTCATTTCCATTCTCTGAGCCTCAGTTCCTTCATAGGTAAATAAGACATTTTGATAAGATGGTTTCTCATGTCCTTATGAATCATTTTAATTGAATGAATATAAGCACCTTGAAGGCAGAAACTGTTTCCCTTTTATCATTGTGTCCCCAGTGCCCAGCACATAGCTGATGATAAATGATCCAGTTCCTGGAGTGCTGTATTCAAGGCTTTGTGACACTTTTTAAGAATACTGATCATCTGGACAGGGGCCAAAGGAGAGGGATTAATTGGTGAAGTCTACTAAGAGCAGGACCAAGAATTGAAATAATGGACGAGTGAAGGTCAGTTGGAGGAAAGATGTGGGAGTTGGTGGCTGAAAGCCATGGTAGCTTTCTTCCAATATTCTCATGACAATGGTCATGGAAGAGGGACATGATCTATTCTGGGCATCTGGGCAGAACAGGAATTTCAGCTTGATGTGAGCATTGTCAAGTGTCCTAAGGAGAGAGGGGCTGTTCTCAGATGAAGCTGGTTGTCTCTCACTGAGTCTTGATAAGTCATTGAGTCTTCTCAAGACTCTGTGATTACACAAATCATATCATCCTTATCCTGCTACACATAGATAGTAGAAATGATGTCACCATTTTAGACACCAAATTGAGGCAACGGTGGAATTGAGAATGACTTGCAGTTTCCAAAAGGCTCACAGCTGGGTGCTCATTTGTCTTGGAATATATTGTGATCAAGTTCTGGACGTTGCCAGGAGCCCACAGCAAGGCAGGGTCCTGACTCTTCCCATCACTCACCCAACTCTGTGATTTTTAGTTAAAGTTCCGGGTTAAATGCTATTAACCATGTCATTTCCCACTTAGACCTGGATAGGTGTGATCTTTTTAATGCCCTAGATCATTGCTGTCCTTTCCCAAACCAATTTAACTCATTGGCAGAATCATTGCTAAGTTGTTGGAAATATCAGGCATAGCAGATTTCATGGGGCTTATTTTAATTTGGAAGAGCTGTAACTTCCTCCAGAAAGTTCTTTGATGCTCTATCATGGTGCAGATTTGACAATAGGATGTCTATGACTGGGTCAATTTGTGCAAGCTCTGGACAGACTTTTTAAAAATGAAACCATCATTGACCTCAAAGAGCTTACATACTAGTGGAAATGAAGGAGGGGAGATATAACATGCAGAGAGATAGGTTAAAAGGAATTGACCTCACCAATCATTGAATTCAACATGTTCATTTTACAGATGGGGAAACTGAGACTCAAAAAGAAGTAGCTTGCCCATGATCACATGATGAATTTGTGCCAGAGTCAGGACTGGAATCTAAACAGCCCACCTTCTAGGTCACTGTTCTGCCCCAGAGTAGGTTTTTTTGTTTGTTTTTTAATTGACAAATCTCTTTGCATTTTATTTTTATGTTAACTCTCTTTCTCTCTCTCCCTCCCTCCCTCCCTCTGTCCTACTTTCTCTCTCTTTCTCCCTCCTCTCTTTGTCTTTTCTCTCTCCTTTTCTCCCTCCTCCTCTGTCTCTCTGTCTCTGTCTCTCCCCCTCTCTCCTTCTCTCTGTCTCCTTCCCTCTCCATCTCTCTCACTGTCTCTTTGCCTCCTTCTTTCTCTCTCCTTTTCTCCCTCTTCTGACTATCGTCTCTGTCTTCATTTTAGGAACTACATATTACTATTGGATATTCTTTACACTTGTAGCCTCAGTCCAGACTTTAACTTGGCAATAATAAGTAAGGAAATTAATTAAGAGAGGTCGTACCATGTCTCCTAGAAGTATATGGGAAGGCATTTAAAAGACCCTCCACAGCCAGCCTTACAAACGAAGTCTGAGACCTGGCCCAAAATACCTTCAGAAAGGTCACCAGCTATTAATGAGCAAAGCCATAAGTCCAAAAGGAGCTCCTACCCCCACTGGCCTGTTTCCAATTTGATGAGAGAAAAAAATACATTCATTGATGTAGAAGTGACCAAAAAAATGCCCAAAGGAAATTAACACGGCATCAGGACAGTTACAGCTGCAAAATCCCAGGCTGTCTCCCAAGTCTCTCCTCTCCTGCTAACGGACGGTTACGGATTGCTTTCAAATCCCATCCCTTGTTTATAGGATGAACTTTAGAAATAATCACCACAGTTATTAGGTTTCTCCCTCTCTCTCCCTGGGGGAAGAAGAAGATAGATTACATGGAGAGGAATGTGGTTTCCTTTTATTGAGCTCAGAAGAGTTAGAGGAGAGAATCAAACAGCTCCCAAAGACGGGAATCGCAAAGATGCGATCTCCTCTCCCGGTTACAACTTCATCTTTTCCCTAGCGTTGGCAACGTTTCATTGTCTTCCAAGGGAAATGCATTTAGAAGCTCCCAGACAATGGGGAGGTGGCAGCAACTCAAATGTTCCCCCTGGCTTTCCTTCAAAAGGAGGTGCACGTTTGCCAGGAGAACGGCAACTCTTAATCTGGGGATAAAACCAGCGTTTTAATTGCAGGGAACAAATGTGGATGGAGTCTGCAGAAATGTCAGTGCGAAATGTTAATTCTCAATGTTCTATGGCATTGTCCTTGATTTGTGACAGGTTTGTTATTATGCAGATTTCCCCACTGCCACCTTCCAGGCCGGGATTTCCCACCGTGAAGTTACCCAGATGCTCGGTCCCTCTGTATCTCACCTCTTTAGTTCTAATTAGGTGGGCCCTGTGTTCACTCAGAGGAGCCTGAAGGTTGTCCTAAAGTGTTTTTCACTTGGGCCCACTGGCAAATTCAGCCATCTGAAGTTTAAAGAAGAAAAGTTCCAAAAGCCCCAGAAACTGTAAATCCTGACATGCTAGAGCCCAGGAGGGGGCTGGCTGGTGGAAGTCAACGTTTCATACTTGGGAAGAACAGTCTCTTCCTGGGGGGCCTCTCATTAAGGGCCCTTTGGTTAACCTACCTTCCTTCCTTTCTTTTTCTCTCTCTTTCCTTCTCTCTGTCTGTCTCTGTCTCCGTGTCTCTGTCTCTGTCTCTCTCTGTCTCTCTCTCTGTCTCTGTCTCTTTCTATCTCTGTCTCTGTCTCTCTGTCTGTCTCTCTGTCTCTCTCTTTGTCTTTGTCTCTGTCTCTCTCTGTCTCTGTGTCTCTATCTCTGTCTCTCTCTGTCTCTGTCTCTCTCTGTCTCTGTCTCTCTCTTTCATTCTCCCTGCCTTCCTCTTTCCTAAATTATCTAATTATCCAGTTTGATTGAATCCAAAGATCTCTAAGTTCCACACCAACATTATACGCAGCTTCCTTTTCTTTCCCCAATATGTTTCCAAAAGTACTCAAGGAAGATGAAAAACAAGTCTCCCTTTGGCCTCTGGGTGCATAACTCACTGTCCATGAACAAATAAGACCTAACATCACAGCCAGCAGATTGTCAGGATACAAAGACACTTAGCCTGTCTGCAAAAACAGGCATAAGAAAAACAGAGAGAAGAGAAAAACAGAGAGCACGAGGTCAAGAAGGAACACTTGGATTTTGCCTGCTTCCCTCCCTTGCTTTATGTAATAGGTCCGTTTGAACCATCTCAAAAATGGGGAGGAGCACCCAAAATCTGCTAATGACCTGCTTTGGTGGGTCTATATCTGTATCTACATCCAAAGCCATAGATCTACCCAACACACACGTTATGTATGTGAGTGCATACACATTCTTGTACATGTGTGATTTTTTTGTTGTATTCACTCACATCTGAGTCTTCATGGCCCCATTTGGGATTTCCTTGGCAAAGACACAGAGTGGTTTGCCATTTTCTTTTCCAACTTATTTTATAGATGAGGAAACTGAGACAAACCGGGTTAAGTGTCTTGGCCCAGTTAAGTATCTGACACCAGATTTGAGTCTGACTCCAAGCCCAGTACTTACTCCACTGCACCACCTAGCTGCCCCTATGTGTTTATATATACAACCCACATATGCATCCACTTACACATGTATATATGTGTGTATATGTGTGTATCCAAGTGGACATATATTGATAGAAATATAGCTAGTCATATATATATATATATATATATATATATATATATATATATATATATGTCTGTGTGTGTATGTACATACAGAGAGATGCAGAAATATCCATAACGCTAAATTGATGTATATGTGTGTATATCTATACACACATATACATCTATACATACATAGAAATGATTTTATTATATTATACATATAATATCAATATAATATACCATATTATATTGCTATATGTTATATTAATGTATTTATATGTATCTATGTGTACAATACTGCCAATCTGCTGGCTAACATACAAGATGTTAGGTCTTATATGTTTATAATTTTATATATGTATATAATTATACATGTGCACATGTGTGCATACATACACCCACACCACAAGCATTACTAGGTACCTGCTAGGGATTAAGCACTATGTTACGGACCAGTGCTACCAATCCCATAAATGAAACAATCTCTCCCTATAAAGAACTCAGGATCTTGATTCTGGCAAATTAAATTATCTGAAGTTTAAAGAAAAAAATACATAGTTAATAGTAAAAAGAATATGTAGGAAACTTTCATGTTTACAAAATGTTATACCTCTGTTAGCTGAATTGCTCCTCCCTATAACCCTTGGAGGGTAGCTTACTGTAATACCCACTTTAGAGATGACAAAACTCAATCTGAACAAGGTCAAGTGACTTGTTCAGGGTCACATAGGTCGTGAGTGTCTGAGACAGCAGTGTCTGACTCCAGGTCCAGCATTCTATCCACTGTGCCCTCTAGACGCCTGCATAGGTATAGAAATAAAGACATAAACATAGATATGCAAACATTATATTTTCATTTTCTAGTAAGTAAAATTGTACTGTCTCCTAAAGATGCTTGAACGTATTCTATCATGCAGAAATTATCTTCAGTCTCAAAGTATGTTAAGCAGTGAGTCCCCTGCCGGTTCTAGGAGACAGTAATGGCAGCCTGCCTGAAACAGATGGTATCCCAAAGTGAAGACCTGCTCTACAGTAGTTGTTAGTCAAGTACAGTTAAGAGCTGAAGCCCTTAGGACAGGGAGGACTCTAGAGGACCCTGGAGGACTCTGGAGGAAGTTGGAGGATCCTGGAGGTCTCTGGGAGACTCTGGGACCTGTGTGACAAATCACAGCCATGGAAGAAATACTGCCCCATCCCACCCCACTCCCATCTTTGCTCGAAAGGTCTTTCTTAAATAGCTGCAATGTTCTATTAAAACAAAGGACAGATCTTAATTAACTCAGGGTTGGGTGTTCTTTTCCTTTTGTTTTTCTTGGAAGAAAAGAAATACCCTCTCTTTTGTGGTGCTTCCTACAAAAAAAAAACACATTTGTAATGCTTTTAGGGGCCCTGGGGTCCAGAAGGAGTGTCTAGATTCGAAAACTATAAGATGAACAATTATTAACGTCTTCAATTTGTCTAATTATTTAATGAAGCCAAGCTTTATTTTCATTGACATGGATATCCAAATGGCTGGAGTTGGTTGTGGGAACAGATGAGCTATGAGCAAATTATGGCACATTTCCTCCATAAATCAAAGGCTGAAGCAAGTGAAGGTCTACAGCAGCTGAAAGTCATTTCTCATTCCTCCATGAGTTGTGACTTCCATGAGGAGGTTGGATCACTCAGTTCAGTTTTTAAAATGCCCCAATTTTTTCTCTAAAATCTTCCTGATCTCTCTCTCTCAGGATCCTGGGTTCGAATCCTGTCTTGGACACATTATCGATCATTTCCTTTCTGTAAGCCTCACTTTTCTCAGCTACAAAATGCGCATAACTATCGCTGCGGTACCCGCCTCATAGGGCTATGGTGGAGACCAGATGGGACAACATGCAACGTGCTTTCCATACTTTAGAACTGCACAGAAACGTCAGATTCTTTGTCCTTTGTATTCACCAATCTTGATGCCCAGCATCAAAGACAACGATGTGTTTCAAGAGCTGCCGAGACTGAGGCTGGTCTATCAGTTCACAGGTAAAACCAAAGGCAAGAGTGGAGAAGGTAGGCCCACTGAGATGTCCTGACTGACCCAGGACCTCCGAGCCTTTGTGGAAGTCCCCCCAATCTCCAGCCCCCACCCAATCACAAGTGACCTTGAAGATTACATCAACTCTCAGATCCTGTCGTCTTGCACTCCTGTGCTCTTCAATATTACTGTTTATTCGTTTTTCAGTCATGTCTGACTCTTTTAGGATTTTCTCAGCAGAGATGCTGGAGTGGAGTTAGCCATTTCCTTCTCCAATTCATTTTACAGAGGCAGAACCTGAGGATCAAAGGTCAAGGAAACAGGATCAAGTGACTTGCCCAGGGTCACACAGTTAGTAAATGTCTAAGGTCAGATTTTAACTCAGGTCCTCCTGACTCCAGGGCCCATGCTCTATCTACTAGCTGCCTCCTTCTCCACATTAGTTTAAGTTAATTATGATACTTTCAGGTTTCCAAAATACTTTTCTTTCATCAGCACAGCAGGGAAAGGAATATAAGCATTGTTTCCCATGTGTATTAATAAGTATTCCTACATTTCCTATATAAAATGGAAAACTGAGGCCTATAGAGGCAACTGTGGTCTCAGAGCTAATCCTCTCTAAAGCTAAGCTTCACAGTTAGGATCTGAACTCATTTCTCTTGAAGGCTAATTGACTTTCTCTCCTTGACACCATGCTGACTCACGAAAAACCATAGCAGGATACTTGGTTTGGTGTCAGAATTTCAACAAAGAGGCACAAAGCAGTTCACAAATATACTTTTCCCTTGAAATATCTTCATTTTCACAACTTCCCAGAGTGATAATTTGGTAGTTGATATTATACTTGTTTTAGATTTAAGGAAATGGAAAATCATCCTGCAAAATTTTAAAGAAACATCCAAATGCCAGCTGTGATAATGACGATGATGGAGTCAGGGCCATCCTTGTATTAATAGTTGTAGTGGTAGCAGTGGCGGCAGCAGTGGTGGTGGCAGCGGGAGCAATGGTATTAATAGAAGTAGTACTAGAATTTGCAGGTGGCAAAACAGAAAAAGAAACAAGGTCAAAGCTTCCAATCCAGCCCACTTCCATCCCTACTAAACACTATCATGGATTATTCTCTGGATAAACTTCAGATGATGCACAGCTGGGAAGCACTGATCACACATGGGATACCAGTAGGGATCCAAAATGATACGGACCTTGGGCCAGGTATGAGACAATGGGATTTGAAAAGGAGTGAACCCAGGCCTAGGCCATCTGATTCAAAGCTCAAGAGCTGAGGTACAAGATCAGAATCAATTCTATCAGAAGGGACAACCAGAGGCAGGGGTTCATTAGGAAAAGTTCCGGCGCTTTTAGCTCCAAATCAACCCAGCAAAGAGACAGCAACATGCTCCTAGAATCCCTTGAAAGGCCTTTGAGAGGAGATGCTAGCACTGCATCACTCTGGTCGCACCACACTTGGAGTATCCAGTTCAGCCCTGGAGTCGTATTTTAGGGAAGATCTGGGTAAATCAAGGTATCCAAAGAAAGGACTTTGGGATATAGAGGGCCTTGGGTTCATACTCTAAGAGAGAATTCCTTTGTTTTGCTTAACCCTGGAGGGCAGAAATATGAGTGAGGGGTAGAGATCCAGTCAGTTTAAGCCTGACTTCGGGACAAACTCCTACCAATCTGTGTTGGGCCAAAGTATCCCAGGCTGCCTCAGCCATGGCAGCTGCTCTGCTTTGTCAGCCTTTGCATGTAGGCTAAAGGACCTCTGGTCTGTTTTGGGGGCAGAGGGGCTATTCATGGGCAATGGCTTTCCATGCAAGGTTTTTGAGCACAGAACTTAAGTACAACAAAATCAAAGAATGAGAATTTCTGAACTGGAAAAATTATAAAAGAATCTTGAGTGCAACAGACCCTCAGTGTCTCAGTTCAGCCAATGCCTGTAAAGAATCCCCACTGTGACTCATCCAACAAGTGGTCATCCGGACTCTTATTGAGAAGCCAGAGAGGGAGGGGGATCCCACCAGTCAAATCACTTCATTTTAGAGATCAGGGGAAGGAGAAAGTAAGCCTTACTTTATATAATGCCTACCATGGACCAGGCACTGTGCATAACTCTGAAAGACAGGTGCCTTTTACATCCTCATTTTACAGATGAGGAAACCTAGACAAACAGAAGTGACCTGCCTAGGGTCATTCCCCAACCATGATTCTATGAGCCTTCTTGTGTGTTTGTGCCTGTGTTTCCTCAAAGCAGATAAGTCTCAAATCCAAACATGCCTTCCCTCTCTTGTGGGGGAGGTAAGATGATGATATATGTGAAGTCACCAAGAAACAGAGGAAGGTGATTGCCAAATCATCCTATTGCATAAAAGACAGGGAATAAAAAGCTTCCTGAGGAATGTTCCAGAGTCCTCTGGCACATACCTGTTTCAGTCTCAAGGGAAGACATGGAAGATGCCATGTAATTTCTTCAGGGTCCCCAGCAAATTGTACCACATCATATCCACTTCCCTTAAGTATGATGGAGATTTTCAATAATCTGCTTAAATTCATTTTTCAGTTGCCCTGGGGAGAAAATTCTAGTTGTGTGCTTCAGTGTTACTACTTCCTTCTTATTGAAAATGAGGCTTAACAACACATGGCATCTACATGTTGGCATGCAGGATGCTTGGACTTTGTCTTTTACTGGATCAAATTTGTTGGACGCATCCCCACCAAAGAACCCTGGCTTTCCCTAGCTGTCAAACATCGCAACTTCACAAGGCTTTGTGTTTTAAAATAAATGAGCAATCCTTTACACCTAATGGGAGATGTTATGTTCAAATAGCCTGTTGACCTTTATGAAACTTAAAACAAGTGAATCATAAAGTAAGAAAATAGTACTAATGTATGGGAAGGGACTATTTCCCCAGGCAAGGCAGATAGGACATGAGTCCCAGACTTGACTTTGTCATTTGCTAGCTAGGGTAATTTTTCCCTTATTGTATTATCATTAAAAGTCCTTAATATTATAAAATTGGACTAGATAAGCAATAAGACTTCTTGGGGATCCCACATGCTCTAAAGTGGGTTTTCTCTGAAAAGGTTTCCCTGAAACCCTAAATTCACAAAGGCACCTATATTTGAGGTGATCAGACTACCACACAAGCTCATCTTAGGAGCAATGCATTTGGGGAGATATTGAGGCAGAGGACCCACAGGTCTGATTCACTACTAGTGAGGCAGAGAGAGGCAAAGAAAGGATTTAAAAGATATTAAAGGAAAGTTTCAGCTTCTAGAAACAGAAGCCAGGCTTCCATAGTCCTCAGCTTATATATCAGAAACCAATCCATGCTATTAGCACTATTGGGGGCCACTAGGGATGCAGAAAGCATCCAAAATAATTTAAAACACACTTGTAGATAGACACGTTTAGACAATAAATAATAGGATATTCTATATCTACACAATATGTAGACAGTTTGAAATGTCATATTGTACAATATACAGATATATTTTATGACAAATCTATATAATAAATGGATCTTTCTTCATATAGTATATAGATAAATGATAATATATGACATATGATATACAGTATATCTGTATAATATGTGGGTAATATATTTATGTAAGCATATTACACAACTATATTACATACATGCATATTAAATAATACACCAAGATATGCAGATATTTCATTTGGAATTAAGTTTTTGAGGTTGAAGTAGGAAGCTGGGGGCCTGGCTATGCAGGGCTTTCATGAAACAAGGTAACACGGCATTTCCTGGACAGAGAATGCTTTGGAATTGGCCATGTGCTGCACCGACTCATGAGGAGATGTGGAAAGAGTTCTGAATTTGTAGTCAACCAATTTGGGCTTGAATCTGAGCTTTGCCACTCACTATCCACATGGCCTCAGGCAAATCATCTCCTTCCTCTCAGCCTCAGTTTCCTCACCTGTTAGATGAGTAGGTTGGGCTTGATCCACTTCTCCATCCCTTTCCTCACTGTGTCTTCGATCCTCTTACCATATACCTCTGCCTGATTTTTCAGTCCCTTGTTCCTTCTTCAGTATAGAGTTACATTCGTCCCACTGCTGCAGTTTCAATAAAGTCATCTCTCCCCTGAAGCACAGCATGCTGGGAGCGTAGACCACCATCACCACCCCCCATGGCTGAAAGGACAATTAAGTCTAGCAAAATTATTCTGACTCCCCAAATATGAGTTTGGAAGGCCAGGCTGTAGAATTTGGATTTATCTGTAGGCAACCAAAGCCTTGGGATTTCTGTATGTTCCCCTATACATAAATCCAAACAGGGCCTCACCATAGAAAGAGTCCTAATGAGGCAGCAGTATATGGGACAGATGAGAAGCAGAAGAGAGACCAGGGCAGGCAGAGGGATCAGGCAGTAGATCACTGACACAACCCAGCCACCAGGCAATAACAGAGTGAAAGAAATAGGAACAGGAAGGAGGGAGACCATTGGAAAGAGAGATTCTGGAGGGCTGAAATCAGCAAGACTCTTTGATGGTCTAGATCCAAAAGCCAGGGCGAGGACAAAGGCAAGGAAGAGGATAGATGCCATTCCTCCAAAATATCTCCAGAACAAGACATAGGACAGTAGTGGTATGTTTTTTCAGCAACCATGACTGTATTACATTGGCAACGAAATATTTCAGATGGAAATACTTATAGAAACATTTTAGTGATATAAATGAGGAGAAGGAAAAAGAAATTGGAAACCCCATCAGCTGGAGAATGGCTAAACAAGTTATGGAATTCAAATGTCATGGAATAATACTAGGATATAAAAAACAATGGATATATCGATTATAGCAGGCATTGGGAACATCAGGGCAGCTAGGTGGCACAGTGGATAGAGTGCCAGGTTTGGAGTCAGGAAGACCAGAGTTCAAATCCAGCATCAGACACTTACTAGCTGTGTAACCCTGGGTAAGCCATCTAACCCCCTGCCTTCCCCAGTTTCCTCATCTGTAAAATGAAATGGAGAAAAAAAATGGCATACCATCCCAGTGTCTTTGCCAAGAAAACCTCGAACAGGGTCATAGAGAGTGAGACAGGACTGAAACAACTGAACAATAAATAGGAAAAAAATTCATGAATCGACATAGAGTGAATGAAATGGAACCAGCAAAAGAACGTGTACTTCAGCAAAAGAAATAGAAAGGGGAAAAAAATCCCTGAAGGCTGTGCAATGATAATTAGCAAGCTTGGCCCCAAAGAAGAGATATGAGAATGCAGAAGTGGCAGGCTACAGGGTGCATAAACTAGAGTAGAAGAATGGGTCTGCTGAATTGTACTCCCCTGTCCCTTCCACTTCCCCTCCTCACCCAGAAACATATATTCTTCTAGGTTAGGAAATGAAACCAACGTAAAAACCAACAGATCAAGAAGAGTAGAAAAAAATATACATAAAGTGTGGACCTCTCACAAAAGAAAGACCTCAGGCTCTCAGCTTTCCCATTTCAATATCACAGAGACTGGCTGAACTTCCTAAAACATTTACAAGCCAGTCGTTCTTCAAGGGGTCTTATTCCCAGCGTCCTGGAGCTTGGATCATTAATAGCCCCATCAACTCAATAGGGTAACAGGAGCTGCCGACCCACGGAATGCAGCACCCACCGATCGCTGACCATGGTGACCTTGCTGGGAAAAGTCACTTCCATTGGACAGGCCACTGGCCGCGAGGCAGCAAGACCCTGCTTCAGGTAATTCTTTGCAGATGCCAGGAACTGGAAGTTTCAGGAGGGAAAAATGAAAGCCATTCAGTCTTCCAATGACACAGGCCTTTGATACCGCACAGTCACTGGGGCCGAGAGCTCCGAGGTCAGGAAGGCACGTAAAGATTGGTGATTAGAGAAATACTATATCAGCAAAGTGTGGCAAGCTATTAAAAGAAACGGCAGCTTTTATGATTGGGTCCCTGAAGCTCCCCGGGGCTATTTGTATTAGATATTGAGTTAAGCATAACTTATTTAGGCCCAAGCATTCCAGAAAACATTTTGATGTCAGCTACTGCAGGAAAGCAAACACAGAGCAAAGGAGGAAACAGGACTGATCTCAAACAGATAAAAAATGGTGTAATTTAATTTTCGGGACCCGGGCATTTTAAAGCATTAAGAATGAGGAATTTTAAAAAGGCCCTTTCAACTTGGAAAAAAAAAAGTTTATTTAGTCCCTCAAAAGAAAGGAAAACAGGCTCTGTGTTATCAGCCTGTTGGATGTGCGCTTATTCTGACAAAGGAAGACTTTTGATGGGGGGGGGGGGGGGGGCGAGGAATCTATTTTCAGGCTTTCAGACATCAGTGAAGCAACCAAGTTCTTGGGCTTTGCTATTTCATTTTTATCCGTTGCCTTCTATTTTCTTTCTCAGAATCTTTCTCGTTTAGTGCATCTCCTCTTGTGGCTCAGTCCTAGAAGACCAGAAATGCCTGTGTGCCCATGAATTATTCTGTGAGGTCCTTAGAACATATTGGCATGTTGGTACCACAGATACCTTTAAACCTAACTGTGGAAGCCTAGATACTGAGAGGTGTAAAGATTCAGGAACAGAAGATCCTTTGTTCTACAAATAAGAAAATGGAAGCTCTGAGAATTTAAGTGACTCGCCCAAGGTCACACAGAATGTAAGTGACAAGTCCAGGATTTGTACTTGGGTCCTGAGACTCCATGTTTAGGGCTCACATCCCCACACAATGCTATCTTCCTTTGCGGGTAATGGGCCAGCAGGGATTAAACTAAGGAAAAGAATTGCAGGGTAAAGGTGATCAACCTTCAAGTACCTCATGATAGAAAGTATCAGGTCCTTGGTTAGAGAATCCCTATTCTCGTAGTTCCACGAATGCTAGGACACATTGTCCTTTCTGGGGGAAGCCCCCAGCTTTATGAAGACGTGGCATAGTGTTTTACTTGGAGAGACAGGAGATGCCAAGAGGAGCTGACTTGCCATGTGAATTGAGGAAAGTCACTTATTTTCTCTCAACCTCAGTTTCTTCATCTGTAAATACTCTCTCACTTAAACCACACAGCAAATAAATGAGCCAGGCTATGTGGGTATGATTGCCCCCATGTTACAGATGCAGAAACTGAGTTTGAGAGAAATTAGGTAACTTGCACCAAGACACAAAGCCAGTAAATGAGACAGTGTTTGTACCTAGTCTTTGATCCCAAGTCTAATGTTTTATCAAGAATGAATGAATTAAAAAGCAATTGTTAAATGTTTACTGTGTACTAAGTTCCATACTCAACAACAAAGTACAAATATAAAAGTGATAATGGCTGCCAACCTCACTGAGCTTACATGGCAGTAGGGAGAGATCAGGCATAAAGGGAAGCAGTGGCCAGGTAAAGATACTGGGGTCTGGAAGTTATGAGGATGGGGAGTGGAGGAAGAGAGTTGTCCATTAGCCTGTCCTTCACAGAAGCAGTGTGTGTTGGGGGGCAGCGTTGGGAGGCAGATTATACTTTTTGCATAGCATATATTTTATATAATTACAGATACTTCAATGTATATTTTATATACTTACATATACTATAAAAGCAAATAACTACTATATAAATATAGAGTATATACCCTATATATGGGTATATCATATAAACCTATAGTATATGTAGATATAGTGCATTTATAGTGCATATGATTTATGTATTATTACACAGTATGTTTATTATATTTATGCAATATACATTAATATACTTTTACATAAGTATATAGTATATAAGTATATAGTTATATAAGTATATAGTATTTGTAATATATACATAAACAGAAAGAAAGGAGATTAGATTGTGGCTTAGGGAAAAGTTATTTGCATACATGTATATACATACATATGTCTACATAAATACACATACATGTGCACATATAGTGCTGTTTGTATGTATAATTATTCCCATCACTAAAATGCAGACAATAAATAACACTTCCATCCTTCCCAGGGTTGGTGTGAGGACAGAATGACCTATTTGGAAAGTGCTCTAAAACTTCAATGCTATAGAGATGCTAGCTCTCTGTATATCTACATACACTCTCTACATATATACATGTGCATAACTGAGCCTCCATACATTCTATTCTAACCATCTCCTCTTGTGGCATCCGTTAGAAGTCAGACATGTGCTTTCTTGATCAGAAGCCACTTTTCATCATGATTTTGGATCCTCAGTCACGACACAGAGCCCTGAAGAAAGCACATCCTCAATAAATTCTCATCAGATTGAAAAAATGGATCCTTTGGAGTGGAGAGTTTCTGTCACCAATTACTCCAATGAGGGAATTTTTATACCAGGAAAAGAAAACCAGCAAAAACCAGAGAGTTGTTCTGAAGCTCCATGCTATTTTTCTCCATAGGAGTCGGCAATCAAAATCTCTGAATTTTATTTTGGAACTAACCTAGGTTCAGGTCAGGATAAGCTCCTATTGGACAGTCATAAGCCATACATTGATTTTGAGCTCAGAATACTGCAGAGGACAAGCCTGACAACACAGGCATAGCAGGCCCTTTATCGCCACACCTGGTGCAATTGTGAAAAGGCTAGAGAGGGGGAGAGAGGGAAGGAGGAGAAGAGAGAGAGAGAGAGAGGGAGGGAGGGAGAGAGAGGGAGAGAGAGAAGGAGGGAGAGAGAGAGAGAGGGAGGGAGAGGGAGAGAGAGAAGGGAGAGAGAGAGAGTGGAGGGAAGGGAAGGAGAGAGAGAGGGAGAGAGAGAAGAGAGGAGAGGAGAGAAAAAGAGGAGAGAAGAGAGTGACAAGAGAGAGGGAGAGAGGAGGGAGAAAGAGACAAAGCAGCTGCCTTGTGGTTTGCTGCTCTCCCAGTCTTCCTTAGGGCCCAGCCTGATCACACATAGCGACACTTCTGGACATGGGCAGTTCTTCCACTTAAGTCATATTGCCTAGCTTCCACCTCAACCCCAGAAAAGCATCATTGCAATGCCAGATGAGTGCTTGGGTTCTAGCCCATCAGATGCAGAGGTGAAGGAAGGAGCTGGCTGTGCCTTCCTTTCAGTCCTCTCCCCTCAAGGAGCACCTGCTCTGACCAGCCATGGTGGACAGTGCCTTGCAGGCCTCCCTTGGAGGAGTCCGTTCACACATGGCCTCATGTGCCTGCCTTCACCATATCATGACGTAAAAGAGTAAGAGCTGGAGGATTTGTTGGGGTCCAAGAAAGAAGAGTCTGTGCTCACCCCCCTCCTGTGGGCCGTTATACAACCTGATGCCTAATTGCAATTTGGCTCTTCCAGACCAAGAAGAGGCAAAGAAAACCTTGGATGATAAAGGAAATAGAGAAAATCCACCCTGTGCCTCTACAAACAAGAAGGGGGAAAGAAGCCAGAAACCTGGGAGAGTCTGATGCATTTAGTTTTATTAATACTTTTAAATAGTGAAGAAACTCGACCAAAGATAGGCCTCCTTTGAAGATAAAATTCCATTGCATAAAGTAGAAGGGTCTCTCTAATGCACTTTTCATTATCTTCCCTCCAAGTGACTGATGTCAAGATCAAGGGAGTCAGTCAGGGCAGATACACTCCAGGACACAGCCGAGAAATAAATCACCTCCTTCCTCTCCATCCAGCTGCTCCTCTGAGGAGATACCAGCTCCGTAGAAGAGCAGCTTATGAATCTCCACCCTGATCCAGGAGGCCAAGTTCCACCATGGCCTCCTCACCACCCTTGCCCTCTCCGCCAGCCTTCCCTCTGAAGGCTCTTCAGTCATTGAGGTAATTGGGGTCTCCCCACATCATTCATCAAGGAGGGTAATGAAAGTTGGAGATAAGCCAGTTCCTGATCACTTTTTGCCCTCTGACCACTCCAGGGACACCTCTCTCACTGATCTTTTATCTCATTATGTTAAAGAGAGAAAATGAATCCTAAGGAACAGATGATAAAGGACCACTAGGGTGCAAGACATTTTGGGAAAGGGTTAGGGGGGAGGACTGGAAAGCCACCCTTTAATCTCCTGCTACCTGACAATTAACCCTTTGCCAACCCACATCCCCCATCGATCCCGTCTTTGCAGCTATGTTTGCCCTCCACTTGGGCACCTTTCCTCTCTGCACACATCACCCTCCCATTTATCTTGTTGGAGGGTAGGGCAACCCAGTTCTGAGGGTTGTGGGTGCATTAAGAATGTCATCATCAGATCTTCATTTCACCAGCTTGACTTGCTGCTGTTTTTCCTTGCAAAATACAACGGTGAAAGCCGTAATTTCTTACACAGTTCCAGCAGCCCAAGATGTTATGCTTGGATCTTGAGCGAGCCATTGGTAACTGACATTCTGGACTGCTTTGCTTTCATTGGCTACCTATTTGCTACCCTCAATTTCATTCTCCAAATTTGTGTTTAAAAAACAATCTAACAACACTTTGATTCTCTTTGGGAAAAACAACCATGTGTTCCCTTCCTTAATATCCAGCAATTTTTTTCAGTGTGGTTTCTCAGAAGTCAGAAGGAGGTGGATGACCTTGGATCCCAATGACTAAACTGAAGGATCCGATTAGCTTTACATCTTCCACATCTTTGGCACCACAAGGTCCAGGAACACACAAATAGGCCATTTCCAGAAGAGAGACTTGATATCTCAGCCTCAGCACAGAAATGGATCTTTTCAGAAGGGGACCTGGCCAGTCTGCACTCAGAGCAGCCCCTACTGGACAATCCATCAATTTCTCTTGGAACTCGATTCCGAAAGATCTGTTTCTCTCTCCTCCTTAGGGGAATTGATGTGACATGGAAAATGGATAGAGGGGATTATTTAATGCTCAGTTCATAAAACTAATTATATAACGCATATGGATGGGAATAGATACTATAGAGGCATGTCACAACAAACCTAGAGAACAGGTTCCAAAGATGGATGAGTTCTGGATTTCCCCGAGCCAATATAACTCCATGGAGAGTATAACTTCAGGCCTGCCCAACCTTTTTATTGAAGGATGTTCTTTGGAGATGAGGAAGAAACAAAACCCAAAGCCCTGAGGTACTTGTTCAGTCTAATTATATGTGGCATTCAGGGAAATGGAAAGAATAGGAAATGATGTAAACACAAGTGACAGGAACAAGAAGAACTTTCATAAAGATTAAAATAATATAAAAATACAAACAGCAGCGAAAGACATCACACCTCTGTTCAAGAAAGTGGCCAATCAGGACCTCCAAAGGAAAGGGCTAGGAGGCAGACCTAAGCAGAGCGGAGCTGGCATTGTCAGGTGTGGTGGATGTGTTGGTTTGATTGAATCATTTATACTTCTTTATGAGAATGGAGGATTCTATTTGGAAAATAGCTGGCTATTATTTATAATCACACCAACTATGGGTCAGGCACCAGATCTAAAAAGCACTTTACAAATATTAACTCATTTGGTCCGCACAACAATCCTGGGAAATAGGTGCTGTTAATATTCCCATTTTACAATTGGGAAAACTGAGGCAGGCAGTGACTAAGTGACTTATCAAAGGTCATACAGCTAGTGAATGTCTGAGGCTGGATTTGAACTCAGGTCTTCCTGAATCCAGGCCCAGTGGTCTGTGCATTGTTGCACTTCCTAACTGGGGTGGAAGGAGTCACTAGGAAATTAAAGTCATATAACAGAGAGCATCAACAAAATACTTAAAAAAATAAAAAGCAGACATGGTAACCATGAAGACAAAAATATATACTTAAGAACAGATTCAAAAGTTGGCTATTATTTGTCACGTCCAATTCTCCATGGCCCCATTTGGGGTTTTCTTGGCAAAGATTCTGGAGTGGATTGGTATTTACTTCTCCAATGCATTTTACAGATAAGAAAACTGAGACAGGAGAGGTGAAGTAACTTGCCCAGGGTCACACAGCTAATAAAGATGAAGATAAGCTGAAACAGGCCCCAAACTCTACCTATGGCACTACTTGGTTGCCCCTCGGACTAAAGAAAAATGCATGTCAAGATACTGTCCCACTCTAAGTTGTATTTTAGAAATGTAGGTGAAAGAAATAATCTTCACCAAGCTTTTTATTTGTCCAAAATGGCTTTAAGGCTATTTCTGAGCTGATAATTTCTCACGTTTCTCTTTGACCAATTGGACTGTCCGTGCTTGGAAAGGTTCCTCACTAGATTATCCTGAAGCTGATGAATGGTGGTGGGGGGGGGGGGCACTACAACCCTCCAAGGCTGTCTATTAAGCTGTCCACAAAGGCACAGGGACCATCCACTCAAGTGCAATTGCAGATTCCAAACAACACTTGGAAAGCAGCTCATCACCAGGGGTTGGAGTGTGGCCACTCTTCCACCCCTCAGTTGCCAGCTGCTCCCCAGAAGGAAAAACATGGTTATTCCCAAGTGGAATCCAATAGTTTCCTAAAAGGATGGGCTAAAAAAATTGCTATGTGCCATGAAAGATGGAGAGCTGGCCTCAGATTTGGGAATGCCTGGGTTCGACTCCTCCTTGATAGGGGCTGACTAACCTTGGACAAAACCCTGGGCTTCTCAGTGCCCCAGGAGATGCTTCTAAGACTTTTAGTTGCTTACCTATCTGAGAGGAAGGAGCTGCCCCAACAGTGATAAAATTACAAAAAATGAGGAGGAAAAATGTCTACCAGTCACTAAAAGACATGTCTCTTCATAAAATATATCTGTATATGTGTTCATATGTATAGCTATGTAGATGTATGTGTGTATACATGTATATGTGTGTATATATATATATATGTATGTATGTATGTATGTGTGTATATATAAAAAGAAGCAGTGCTCTGAGTGGTTCATATAGGGCTGACAGCCCAGGCAGCATCTGCCCAGCCTACTCCTCCTACCCCTTTCCAGACATCAAAGAGCTATGTTTCAGGGGCCCACACTGATGCCCTCACTTTCTTTTGAGACAGACTAACAAGGTATATTTGTTTAGGTCCCCAAAGAAATGGTCAACTACCAAGAGCTCATCTCCCCATGCTCCAGAGAAGGCGACAGGTGGGGTGTGCCCTCACCAGATGTGATGCCTGTGGCTGGCTTACTAGCCAGTACCAAGACATGAAGAGCCAAAAATAGCTGAACAACACATGAGGCCGTCCAACTCCCTCTTCCGTCAACTCCGGAGACAGCTCTATGACAGGCCCTGGTGTGTGACGAACCCGGAGTCCATGAATGACTTTGGGCCCAATGAGTCCCCCCAGAGGCCTCATGCCCTGTGATATAACTGGATATCTGACAAGTGTGTGCCAGGTACCAAGTGCCAAGCACCAGGAATGTATAGACAAAAAATCAAAAGCTCCCTACTCCTGAAGGAATTCAAGTTCTACTGCAAAATTATAGCACATAAATAATGATGACGATGAAGAGGGTAGTTCACATTTATATGGTGCTTACTATGTGCTCGATACCGTGTAAAGCACTTTATAATTATGATTTCATTTGATTCTCACAAGAACCCTGGGAACCAGGTGCTATTACCTCATTTTCCAGATGAGGAAGCAGAGGTACACAGATATGAGGTGACCTGCCCATGGTTACACACCTAGCAAGTATCTGAGGCTGGATT
The DNA here is from genome assembly GCA_028658325.1 of Potorous gilbertii. Classification (NCBI taxonomy): domain Eukaryota; kingdom Metazoa; phylum Chordata; class Mammalia; order Diprotodontia; family Potoroidae; genus Potorous; species Potorous gilbertii. The sequence goes on along the minus strand of CM053770.1, from coordinate 8,358,546 downwards.
TGAATTCAGATCCAGCACTCTAACCACTGGACCACCTAGCTACCAAACAGATAACTGTAAAACAGATCTACCTGTCTGTAATCTAGCTGTTCTTCCATATCTCCATCCATAATACGCCCCCCTTCATTTTATCTGTGTGAATATAGATAGCTCTCCCTATGTACGTATATCAGTATTATTTCTATGTGGGAACAATCTACACAAAAGGGCACCAATGGGAGGTAAGATCCACCATGTTTGGGCAATAGTTCATTGAACTTACAGACAGAACACTGTGAAGGGAGGAACATGAAGTAAGCCTGAAAAGGAAGGCCGGAGTCAGCAGCTGTCACCTTGTGAAAGGCTCACTTCCACAGGGTAGGTGTGTATGGTTCAATCCACAATGACTCAAAGGGGTGTTACCTAGAATTAGCCCCAACCTGCAGAAGTTAAAGCATTTGCTGACTCTCCCTGCCCGGCTCTTGCTGCCATAGATATTGGTGAAAGTAAATACTACCAAGCAGGTATCCAATTTTTCAATGCCTTTTCTGGGCAGAAAGAGGGGGAGCCCACCAGGGCAGAAAGTTGGATTCATAGTCCAACAGACTCACTGCGTCTTTCTGCAGTTTTTGTTTAACTATGTTGCTTTGTTAAGTGAAAGACATCAGTTCCAGAAAGAGGGTGGGGCTTTATTCCAAAATGACCCAAGAGGCATCGATTCTGAAAGATAAATGTGGATGTGACCAGAAGAGACTTATGCTACCAGCCCCCAGCCATCAGCATTCCCATCAGAGCTGGTCTAGGCTAAATACCACCAAGCCAGAAACCACCCACCTGTACAGTCTCCCACTAACACGATATTAATAGCCCATGGAAAAATCAACATGAAATTGTGTGTTGTGCCTTCACTACAGGCCCTCTGTTTGTCCAGGCTGAAAATCGAGCGAGGAAAAGTTCGTGCATGAAGGACCCCATAATCTCACTGAAGTGTGACTGTGCCCTCAGGCCTCAAGGACTGGGTGTCCTCTGTCCTCATGAGGAGTCCTGATCTCAGAGACTTCCTGAGTTCTTCCAGGACACACCAAAAGGGTGTCCAACGCCACGAAGAGATGGGATTGCACGAGTAAGCTCATCGGGAAACATCTCAGGCTCCTGTTTGCCAGAGACACCCTCAGTCGAACTCTGTCCAACTTTAATCAGAGGTGCTTTTTAAAAACTTTTTATTGAAGGGTAGAAAATAAATTCATTGCCATGAACATTCTTAAAGAAATGATCAATCTACACAGTACTACAGGGGCTAAATTTCTTCTCAGGCATTCAGAATTAAAGTTGTACTGTGCATCCTGAAATACTAGTACAGAGTGAAGGCGTACAGAACCAGCGAAGTTGCGTTGACCATAACAACAAAAATTTCTCTAAAAGGCAGCCAGGCCCTCAGTAACTGCACTGCCAAGGATTGGTCTCTCCTTTCTGGAAAGAGATGGGGATGACAGGTACAAAATATTGTGTACACCATGAGATGAGATCATCATGTGGTAGCCTTAACTATTTTTCTTATTTCAAGGGATAGTACAGCTAGATATGGTTGACATAAATGTCAAATAACATGTATTATTTTCACAAAAACAATAACTATAATTTAAGAAAATAGAAAATCTCTTAAGTAGGAACTTCAGTCCGTACTCCATCCAGTGGAGACAATGAGGGACTATTCAGTTTCTCCTCGGATAATCTGAAACTTTCTTTAAAGACTCAGTTCTGATGCTGATTCTTATCTGTTTTTGTTAGCAATGCCTATCCCTACCTCCTTCAATTCTCTCCTTTTTACTTATATGCCTCCTTGCTCCATCTCTCACTCAAATGAGAACTTCCTGAGGGCAGGACTTTGCGTAACCTCGTCCTTTAGCCCCTAGTACCAAACACAGAATCTCAAACAGGGGACTCTGAACCCTACAGCCCACTCTCACTCTAGTAATAGGCAGGGTGAACTATTAAGTCACCCTCAGCCCCCACAGGCACATTCAATAGTTCTGTCTCATATAAAATGACCCCATTTTTAAAAAGCAGGCTCCTGACAAAGTCCACATATTTCTCTGTGTGCCAGTGACAAAAGCAAAGGAGATTTATGCCGACCTTCACTGTTCAGCCCATCCAAACCATTTACCTCCCAACTCTGGTTAGTTTCCCTTCATACACATCACAGATCAAAACGCGCACCTCCTCTCCATCCCAGGAGGGCTCTGGGCTTTCCCAGGACTTTCAGTCTGTGGAAATCCTAAGGCAGCTCCTTCTCAATCCCAGGGACAGGGACAAGAGGACAAAGACAGCTCTAAGTGAGAACGAGGAAATGCAGACCCACCGAAGAGAAGGGATTGGGGAAAACACAAAGGGAGTTTTTCCTTAAGCAAATGATTTACAAGCTATGAAGTTACATTCGTAAGTCCATTTTCAGAGCCAATCTGCTTCTAACAGTCAAAGTTCAAAGATGCAGCCTTAGGTCAGGATGAAATGGAAATATCCACTTTGTACTGTGTAGGAACCACAGAGCAACTCGTGGGGGAAATTGGGAGGTTCCAAAGGGTAAATGTTACTTTAATTTCATGTCACCAAATTGCCGTTCCAGTTGCCCACTGTCTATAAAGTAGTCCCATTACCTCGTTACAAGATTAAAATGCTGCAGAGACTGATAGCAGCAAAAGGGGAGTGAGATATTAACAGTCTTGTCTCCATGTTGGAGCATCGGGGCCAGTAGATGGAGTGAACACTGAGAAAGGACGAGGAAGTAATAGCAACAAGCAAAGCAGCTAAGCCATTTCAAAACTAGGGCCCCCTCCCATTCCCTCCCATCTCATCCCATCCCAAAGTGGCTAACAATTCCCTCTCCTTTCCCAAGTTATTTGATGTCAATATATCTTTATTGAAGGAGACAGATCACACACAAATGAATCTTCTGACTCAATGTAGCTCAGACCGGCAGGGAATTTGTCTTGCTTCTTTCCACAGAACTAAGTCATTCTTTAGTTCTCTTATGGAAACTGGCAAGGCCTACGTTCTTCTCCTTGGCAGGCCATTATTGTTGGCCGGCACATCAGACAGCTTCTCTTAGTGACCAGTAGCTACAGTACAAACACACCACCTACAAAACCAACAGTGCTCTGCTTGAAAAGCAAAGGGCATAGGTTCAAATCTTAACTCTGCTACTTACTTACTGGGTGACCATGGGTAAGTCACCTAACCCCTCATCTGTAAAATGGCAGGGGGAGGCAGCTGGATCAGATGTGCTCTAAGGTCCCCACTAGGTTGACACTGTTGATCCTGTGACTGCTGCCTTTACAGTTGAGGTTCTGGAGTGCAGAAAGAGCCTGGTTTGAAATCTGTAAATACACACTTCTTAGCTGCCACATGACTGAGGACAGACTCAAGAAACACTACCGGCATATACTCAGTCTGGACAATCAATTGTCCATAACACCCTAAAAGTGGCAGACAAAAATGTCAAATGAAAATGCCACATGAAGGAATGATTCTAACGACATACTGAACATTTTTTAAAGGTGAAGCTGATGCTAATCCATTGCCTAAAGCCTCTTGACATAACCCCTTTGGTTAGTGGCACCCTCTCTTCCCTCTTGACCTCCTTCTTCCTGGTGACCTTTCCGAACCTCTGCAGCCACTCTTTGACCCTTGTGTTCCATCCCAGAACCTGCCCTTTGGGAAGGGGTCTTTCCATCTCCCTCCATGAAACCGATTCTCACACTCCTGCAACAGCAGAAGAAAATTGGGGTTGACAGGAATAAAAATGCATACTCACTGGGAATTAATGACGGTTAGAGTAAACATTCCAAAAACATTCAAATGGAGAAATTCTACAATGTGGCATCATCGTCTAGTTTGGCAAATTGCTTCTCAAGTATTAGTTTGCTCATGTGTAATATGAGGGAGCTCTTGTCCATTTTCAGGCTGTTACATGTGGTGAATCAATCAGGCAATGAAGTAACAACTATTGATTAAACCTACTATGTGCCAAGCACTGACCCTAGGGATTCATATACAATGAAGTAAATAATTTCTACCCACACAGAGCTCACATTCTGATGAGGGAGAGAGTGATTCATTATAATACAAAATAAATTAAGAGTAAATTTTCCATTAGCCCATTTCCCAGTTGATCAGGTATGTGAGACTTGAAAGTAATCAAAGTTAGTTTTTATAAACACCCTGTAATTCAGACAGTCACTAAACTAAGCTAGTACACACATACACACACACACATACACACATACACACACACATACACACATACACACACACACATACACATACACACACACACATACACACATACACACATACATACACATACACACATCCACACATACACACATACACACATACACACACATACATACATACACACATACACATATGCACACATACACATATACACACATACACATACACACACACATACACACATACACGCACACATACACACATACACACACATACGCACATACACATATACACACATACACATATACACATACACACATACACACACATACACACATACACACACATACACACATCCACACATACACACACATACACACATACACACATACACACATCCACACATACACATATACACACATACACACACATACACACATACACACATACACATATACACACACATACACACATACACATACACACATACACACACATACACACATACACACATACACACATACACATACACACACATACACACACATACACACATACACACACATACACACATACACACATACACACATACACATATACACACATACACACATACACACATACACACACACACACACTCCAGGCCATCATTCCAAATTAGTCAAGTTTACATCTATTTGAGTCTGCTTTCTAATTATATGAAACTGTTGGCAAAGCATCTGAGAACCTCTTTCCTGTCCTGTCATTTCTTTGCAACCAACAGATTACAGAGGCATGCCTCCCCCTTTAGCTAATGACCTCTGCCCTGTCCCAATTAAACGACAAAGCCAGGGGCTTTCCTTCTGAATGTGGGCTTATTCTGTCCTTTGGATAGCTAATAAGAACCTAGTTGTCCATGCTGCTGCCTTGACTTTTAAAGGGATGGAGATGGGCTCACGGATGCTGTAGGATGCAGAATGGGCTACATGGAGTCAGGCAAAGAGAGAACTGGTTGGGCAGAAGAGAAAAATCAGGCATGAGGAATGAGTGTGGAATTTCTCATTCATCTAAGAAAAGGCCACCTACAGCAAATAAATAGCATGTAGAGTCTTATGGGGCAAGTTTCCTACATAACCAAAAATTATATTTTTTCCTGTTGGAAAGAACACTAAAGACCATCCAGTCCAATCTGTCTCTCTTTTGGAAGAGGAAACTGAGGCAGAAACAGTTGACATGACTTGCCTAAAATCCACAGGTATTACCTGGAAGAGATGAGATTTAAATCTAGATCACTTAACTCCGAACTCATCACATTTTCGAGTGCATGGTGTTCCCTTTCTAACACTTGAGGCAGCCAGGTGGTTCAGTAGATAGAGTATCAGGAAGACCTGAGTTCAAATCCATTCTCAGACACTTACTAGCTGTTTGACTTGGGCAAGTCACATTTGCGTTTGCCTCAGTTTCCTCATCTCTAAAATGGGGATGATAATGTCACCTACCTGCCTGGGTGAGAATCAAATGAGATGATTGTTAAACACTTGGCATAGTCCCTTCCTGGCATATAGTAAGTACTGCATCAATCTTAGCTATTTTGAGAGGTGTAAGTATTGGGGAATTGCTTAGGGGATTGTTTGCTTCTGATCTGACTCTAGTCAGATGATTATTTTTTCATACCTACATGGATATATTTCATTAATACTGTTTTAAAAACATACATAGGCTGTGACAGATTTGGAATCAAAAGACCTTGGTTCAAATTACCCCCTCTGACACTGCCTATATGAACTTGGGCAAGTCACTTAACCTCTATATGCCTTAGTTTCCTCATCTGTAAAGAGAAGGAACTGAACTAGAGAATTTTATGGGTCTCTTCTAACTCTAAACTTTATCACCTCTTAGCCCTCATATCAAAACAAACATGATCCTTTGCTTCCCATGGATGAGAAAATGAAAAATAGAGGCACACAGCTTTTAGAATTTTGGTGGAGCTCATCCTTTGAAACCCTTGGCAAAGTTCCCCAGACCCAAGAAGCCCATGTTTACAATGCTTCCTCTCCACCTTCTCTCTTTCTCTTTAAGAAAATGGGGCCAGGTTTTTATTTTTGTTTTAAGTGCCTAATGCCCTCATTGACAATGAAATGGGGGATGAAGCGGAGAATGCCATCATGATCATTAGGAAAACTCAAAGCCCTACAATTCTACTTGTGTCATCCCTTCTGCTCTGTTTTCAAGTTATATGGGCTGTTGTTTGGGTGTGGGGGGTCCAGCCAGCTTGTAAAGTGAAATCTGAGGACCACTTTATTCCTTCACACATTTATCTAAGGAAAAACAAGATGGGCAGGGGTAAGTGAGGGGAGTTTATTGGGCTACAATGGAAAGATTTCCTTATACGAGACCCTACCCCCACATAAAACTAAGGGAAATATCTCCCTCCTGACAAAACATCCATCTTAGCAGCTTTGACCATCTACACACAGATTTCATGCCACTCTCACATATCTATTCCTATTCCTCACTTAGACTTGGCCCCTACTAGGTCAGCAATTATCTCATGGGATCTTGAAGTTCTTGGTTTGGTGCTGCTTTCTTTTAAAGGTCCAGGAAGAATTAACTATTCAGTAGAAAAAAAAGGAAAGGACACATGTTGCTAATACTATTGAAATGACATACACATCAAAGGTGCCCATATGTTCTAATTCCAGACTGATAAGAAGACACAGAAGGAAAGAATGGAGGGGGCATCAGTAAATTAGCTGATAAAAATAGTCTAGACTAGTGTTACTACCTCAACACACCCTTCACCCCCTCCCCTACACATCCACTAGGGCATTGTGCAATGGAGGACACAACTCTACCATTGACCACCTGTGGGATCTGGATAGGTCAATGAGCTTTGTTGGTCTCATTGTCATCTTCTGGAGAAATAAAGGTTGAACTAGATGAGCTCTGAGGTTGCTTACAGTCCTGGCCCTAAGTCTACCATTCTTTGACTTCCAAATGATTTAGCGTTTTTAATCCATCTGTAAGCATTTCTTAAACACGGACTGTGTATTAGGCATTGGGCCATGCACCAGAGATCACTAAACAGTCCCCCATGCATCTAAGTATAGAAGGGGATACTATACTGAGGATTTTGAACAGAGAATTTGATATCAGGGACTCACATTTTCAGCCTGGGTAGCTTAGCTGATCACTCGCTTGGATATGAAACATACAATGTCACTCTATAATAACTTGAAAAGATTATAAGTCTTCCCTAATAGTAATGGACCATTTCCCTTAGCACTAAAAAGAATTACTTTGAAAATGTAAGTGCTCTTTTTCACTCAATATCTGTACAGATTCAATTACAAAATATTCCTTAAAGAAATCAAGATCATGTTAACTAGTCAGTGCTCGTGGTTGGGCTGGGGCAATTTTTCATTTAAATATGATAATATTTCCTATGTTAATTTATAGTTATAATGCTATACTGATTAAACTACCAAAGGGATGATTTTCAACAGTTCAATAAAATAATGACAAAATTCATTTAGATAGACAAAAGGATAAGAACATAGAAAACAATGAAAAAATAGGAGTGAAAAGGAAATATTGCTTCTAGACTTCAAAAAAAGCAGAGTCATTAAGATCATGTGATATTGGTTAAAAAGTAGAGTGACTAGACAAAGGAGAATCAAAAACAATGGAACTCAAAAACCTACTGTAAGATAAATCTGGAGAGATTAATAACTTAAGGGGGAAAATTTTCTATATCTTAACAATTCCTTCAAAAACTAGAATGCAGACTTGAAGAAATTAGACCCAGCCCAACACCTTACAATGCATTCCATAGCAAATTCCAAATGGGTATATGGTATCAATATGAAAAACTATGTGATTAAAAAACTTAGAAGAGGATATTATATACTTTTCACAGATAAAAGTGGGAGAGAGGTTCTTAATCAATCAAGGGATGGAGACAATTACAAAAGATGATACAGATAATTTTGGTTCCACAAGATTGAAAAGCTTTTCTATAAACAAAATTAATGATTTCTAGGATAAAAAGAGAAGAAGCAAAATGAAGGAAAATTTTTGTATCACATTTTGAGATAGGAGTTTAGTATCTCAGATATAGAGACAACTAATAGAAACATAGAAGCCTAAAAGTCTTTCTCCAAGTCTTCTTCTAGTCAAAGGTTATAAACAAACCATTCTCCAAAGAAGACTAGTAAATTATTAACAACCATATGAAAGAATTCTCCAAACTGCTAACAATAAGAAAAATGCAAATGGAAATAACCCAGAGGTTTTACCTTTGCCAAAAAATGAGCAAAAACAATAAAAGAAGGGAATAGTCAATTCTGGAGAGGGTAGGGAATGTAGAGAGATAGAAACACTAATATATTACTGCTGGATCTGTAAGTAAACAGAATCATTCTGGGGAAAAAGGGAATTATTCAAATTAAGAGGTTGAAAAATCTGTATCTTTTGACCCAAGGATGTCACTGGTAGGCATGTGCCTCAAGGAGATAATTGATACCGAAAAAAAAGTTAACACAATAAATTAAAACATTTATAGCAGCACGTTTTAGGGTGATAAAGAACTTGAAACAAAATAGAAACCCAACTGTTAGGGAAAGGCTGAACAAACAGTGGTACGTGAGTGGAATGGAATATTACCATGCTTCATGAAATGGATAAGTATGATGAACACAAAGAAACCTGGAAAGACTTATGTAAACTGATTCAGGGAAATAAACAGAGGCAAGAAAACAATATATAAATCATAAAAACAATATGCAAATTACAAAACAATCAAAAGAGAATCTTGCAAAATTACAAAGAACCAAGAGATTCCCAAATAAAGGCTATATGTGAGAAGATATGTCCACCTCACTCCCTCTGCACCACTGAGAGGTCCACTGGTGTGGAATATTGCATATATTTTCAGAGAGTTTCAATGTATTGATCAGTTTTACTGATTTTTTCCTTCTTTTTTTCTTTAAAAATAGTATTTATTATATTGAATGGCTGTCTCAGAAGGAGGAGGTGGGGCAAAGGGATAATGCAAGACAATCTGATGGCATTAAAACAAAGGCTTTCAATTTTTTAAAAAAAGAAAATGATCTTTACAAAATTAAAAAGAGTAAGTGTGGTCCCAAAGAAATAATGAAAGAAGATACCTTCCTAATCTTTTGCAGATGTGGAAATCCGCAGATGTTGAACACTGCATATATTTATTACCAGATTTTATATATATATATATATATATATATATATATATATATAAAATTATCTTTTTTCTGCTTTTTCTATTCTTTGTCTTTTTTATTTTATTTTTTGGTTTTTTTGTTATGAGGTAAGTCGAAGGATATGGGGGGACATTTAGGAGCTAAAAAAATATATACATTCATTCTTTTTTTAAAAAAGAAACAGTAAAAATGAAAATGCAAAGTGTTGTGCAGAATGAATCTGAACCACGCTAAGCTCCTTGAGAGTTAGGAGCCCTAGGAAGGTGGTTGAATTAGCATAATTAGATTACATTAGACTCTGATACAATGCGAATCTATATCATTAGTTACAGTGACTTTCTGCTTGGACATAAGATTTATGAAGCTATATATGCATTACAAATATGGGACTCTTTCCCTTTTTTATCCAGTTTCAGCAAGAGTAAGATGAAGAGGGCACAGTACATTCTCATCCCCTTTGCAATTGATGAGCTGTGAGCTATACGCAGTGATGACTCAATCACATTTCCTTTAATTGCATAGATTTGTATATATACACACACATATATATTTATACCCAAATACATACATTCTATACACACATATACATACATGATACACACACATTTTTTCTCCCCTCTTTTAATTTCAGCTGTTTCTCAGTTCACTCCTTTCAGCAACAATTACAAATCAAGAAAGATCTGTAGAGAGCCAGGGTTTGAGGGTGTGGTGCAGTCACAAACCTCTTCTAAAATGTAAAGCATAAACAGGAACAACACTCGAGGACTTCAGGAAATGTGTTTCTTTTCAGATTCTTTTAGGAAGGGTTGGAAAAAATATTTCCCAGATAAAACAATGCTTTTAATTTAAATAATCAATCCACCAACAAGCTTTATCACATTACTAGTTATTGTCAAAACACCAGAACTAGACAAATGGGAGCAAAAAGGAATGCAACAGTCTTCCGGGTCACACTGCCAGGTCCAATGGCCAAACGATAGGCCAAAAAGTAAATGATCTAAGTTACTATAAAATGAAATATGCACTCTCTTTGTCCTCATGTACGTATTATCTATATAGTAAGAAACCCAAGTAATGGACATCTAGCATAAGTTAAAAACAAATTCAATAAATCAAAACGATGCAATTTTTTTTAAAGGAAGAAGAAGGGGGCCAGATCTGTGATTTCATCTGTGTGGGGGAATTTCCCAGCAAAGAATCTCCTTCCTCCATCCAAGCTGATCTGCAACTTAGCTGTAACTTCAAGCTAATTCAATATTAAAGATGATAAAATAAGCGTGCAAAAGTCTGGAATGTCAAGAATGAAGGCTTTACTTGGAAAGTGCACTGTGAATATACTATGTTTCAGAAATGGGACTTAAAGATACAAATTCAACATGGAAGCAGATATGTTACTTTAAAAAAAAATAGTGCCATCAGAGTGACTGGCCAGCCTTTCATCTTGTAATCCAACATTTGAAAGCTCTGTTTTCAAGTTTACATAATTTGTTCATGCAAATGTTGCTATTTTCCAGTTTAAAACAGACACACACGTGTTTGAGAAGTGAGGTTTTGAGATGATGTGAAAAGCTTTTCAAAATTAAATATAGAAGAAAAGGATTGGGGGAAAAACAACCTGTTTTCTGTTTAAATTTCTACCCAAGCCTGGATGTCAAGAGATCTTGGTTCAAGCACTAGCTCCCAAACCAGTCAAGTAACAACAACAAAAAAGTGTAGGGAAGGGCCTTCAGTCCACTGATGGGGAAGAGATGCTCTCTGAGGTCTAAAACTCTGATATTTTTAAATAGTGTTTTTCACAAAGCAATGAGATTTTTAAAAGGTCATTTTCCTGCCAAACTAAGCTGGTTTATTTCACCAAAAAAGCGTGTCAATATTCCTGGAAGTGAAGAGGGTTTTCCTCCCCAAATCCTTCCAATTCTGAGCTAAGTCTTTTTCAGGCACTCGGACTCAAAAATACAAAATCAGCATTTATTTAGTTGAAATGTTTACCTTCAGGAGGGGAGACAGGAGCCTTGGAGTGGGCAAGGTAAAGTCCTACCTCTGATACCTACAAAGGGGTACCCCCCACACCCACTCTGTCAAGACACTTACCTTTCCATGTGCCATTGAGCCCTCAGAAACTATTAACCAGGGATGACTTCCTGACATGTTCAGGAGTTTCCACACAGACACTTCCCTGACCTGATGACATCCCAAGGTCAGGCACTCCCTTACCTCCCAATCTAAAATATACTCCACTAACCTCGTAACAAATATTTTTAAAGCAAAAAGAATTACAACTGACATGGATTTGAAAAGTTCTTGATCAAGAGAAGAACAGTGAAGAAGAAATGGCATTATTTCCTCTAATGAGCAGCTGCAATGACTTTCTAACTGGGCTCCCTATACTATTTCTCTTATTCTCCAAAACTCCCTTCAGAGAGCTTTATTTGACAATAGACATTTTTAAAGCTCACATCCAACGCTTGCTGAGAAGCATCAGTGGCTCCCAAGTCCTCCTTTATTTGGCATTCAAAGATCTGGCCCATGCTTACCTTGCCAGCCCTATTACACTTTACTTCCCTTCAAGCATTTTACAATCCAGCCAAATTGGCCAGGTACAAAATACTCCATTTTCTGTCTGTCTGCCTTTTCACAAGTTGTCCATCATGCCACTCAACTCAGGTGAAGCACTACCTCCTTCGGGAAGCCAAACCCAATTACCCTGCTTTCTTTTGTACGTCCTTACATGGGTATCTACAGTTTGCTATGATACAATGTAGGCTTCTTGGAGCAATGGCGCTGAGCTATACAGAATAATATTCCAAAACAGGTCACTGATATTATCCTAAATTTCCCCATTGGAAACTTGGGTATGGCCAGACTCAAGTGTCATTCCCAGTTCCAAAGAAAAACCAGTTTTTCTGAGTACTGCAGTCTCCATCATCCATAATCAGACAGCTATTTCTCCCACATGAGCAGATATGGAGTCTCTCTGGCTATTAGCCCAGCATCGACTCAGGCTCTGTTTCATGCATATGTTTCAACCAAAGGCCAATAGACTGCACAGATGGAGATCTGCTGTTTGCCAGGATCATTTTATTTCAGCGTACTCCAACTAACCTTTGTCGAGGTTGTGGTGAGCCACAGAGAGGGTGGAGAACAGTTCCTCCTTCATAAATTATCTTCAAAGAGAGATTCGATCATATTTTATTCAACAACCAAGAAAAGAAGTTGTAGGAACTCTAAGAGGGAAAGCAGTGAGGGAAGAAAGAGGAAAGGAGAAAGGGAAAGAAAGAGGGGAGAGAGAGAAAGAGAGAGAGAGAGAGAGGGAGGGAGGGAGGGAGGGAGGGAGGGAGGGAGGGAGAGAGAGAGACAGAGAGAGAGAGAGAGAGAGAGAGAGAGAGAGAGAGAGAGAGAAAACGAACTACATAAAACTAAACACAGAAGTACTTTTTTATATTGCACAGGCCAAAAGAGATACAGATGCATAATTTGAATGATGGGTGAGTTTGTACCAAAGTTAGAAGGGAAAATTCCCAACATACTTTCCGGCCCTTGAGTTTCATGGTCCAAATAAAGTACCAGGATCACTGAGTAGATGGCTTCATGGGAGCTTGGAGTTGCCAATAGCTTTAATCTTTCATTCATGAGAATGCTTACATCAGATAAGAGAGAGTTCATTAAACAGATCTGAGCAGGGATGTTAAAATATCCTAACCAAGTTACTTTCCGGACTTCACTAAATTTATTCAGATATCAAGCTTCCAGTAAGAAGCATTGTTTTCTATAATTATGTGTTAGTTACAAGCACATTTGGGATAAATAAAATGCAGAGTTATTACAAAGATGAAAAAAAGTCTATCAACTACTCATTGAAAGCACCCTGACACACATAAAGCACTTCTGTAAAACACAGTCCAGCCCAAGGAAGTCACTTTGGCAACTCATGGCTGAAGAAACAAAAGTTGAAATTGAAATTCACATAAGAATTTGAAGTCTAGATTTTGCTGGCTGTGTCCTCAACTATCATTCTACCTGAGAATAAATGTGATATTTACATGCCTCTTTTCCTTTTTCCAGGCAAAATAAACTCTATTACTCCAAGCTATCTTTTCTATATCCAAAAGGGAGAAATGGCCCTCAGATGTCACCACAATAAAATAATATTTCTGATTCAAAATAGGTTTAAGAGATTTCGTATATTAAGCTAATGATCCTGTTTTGGAAACAGTGTGTGAACTTCATTAAACTAATGTTCACATTGTTTGCTGAGCTAAAATGCAAGCTGGTTGAATATCAGAGATATCTCTGTTCCATGGAGAAGTCTGTCTGGAAACCACTCCTACATCTCCTAGAAATCCTTCTATCCCTTAAAAGTCTAGTTCAGGTGCTACCTCCTAAATGAGGTACCTAAAGGTAGGAAGGGATCACAGATGCCATCTGATCCAGTTTGCACCTGAGAGCAAAGAGCTCCTCTCCAACATAACTTAAATGTAGTTAACCAGTTTTTCCCTCAAGGATTCCTCATACCAGGAACCCATAATGTCCCAAGGTATCCCAACCCATTTTTTTGGTAGCTCCACTTATTAGAAAGATTTGAGTTCATATTATAGGATTATGGAGTCAGAGCTAGCAGGGACATTTGAATGCCTCAGTTTATAGGTGAGGAAACTGGGTCACATTAGGTATAACTGACTTACCCAAAGTTACCGATGTAGAAAGTGATAGAGCAGGGATGCAAGAATATGTCATCTGACTTCGGATCTAGAGTTTATCCATAATACAATGTTGTCTCTTAAATGTGTCTCTTTCCATTTACTCCAAATTCTGCACTCTGGGTCTCATCCCTCTCCCATATGACATCCTTTTAAATATGGCAAGATAACCATAGAGCTTCTCACAACTTTTTACCCTCTTCTAAGAAAAATCTCTTCAGTTCTTTGACCAGTCCCCATACAGTAGGATCTCATCATCCTGGATGCCTTTTAGATTTTTAATGTCCTTCTTAAACTGAGTCCCTAGAACCAAACCTAATCCTCCAGATGTGCTCTGACAAGGGCAGAGGGCAGTGGGATGATTACCTCCCTAATCCTGGGAACCATACCTTTCTTTAATGCAACTAGGATTGCATTACATCATTACTTTCTCTATTTTTTGCCATATCTAACTCTTGGTTTATATTGCATTTGCTAGCCATGACCACTTTTCCGATGAGCCGCCATCACACCAAGTCTCTATCTTCTCAAAGATTTGATGCCCCCCACCCCATCCTCAGCTACAGAAGATCCTTTCTTCCCCAATTTTTCACACTTGTCATTTTGACCTTTGGAGCTAATTTGTGTACAAGTCTCATTGCCCGACTAAAACACATCTCTTTATGAGGAGGCACCATGCCAACTGCCATCATCCCTCAGTAAATACTGGCCACTTAATAGATGTTTGTGGAGGTCAAGTGTGCTCTAATGAAATCTAACTGGAGCTTCTTTTACATATACTCTACTTTGAATAAAAATTGAATATCTGGTATAGGAAAGATCAATGAGAGAATGTTAACCAGAGACCTTTTTTTACACGTACTTTGGGAACTTGAAGTAATTCATTGAAATGGAATATTTTGCCTTCCCATAGTTATCAACATCTGACAGTAAATATTACTGGGTTTGTATTTTTTTAAATATGCTCCAATTTTGTGTCTTTTATTTGGCTTCTGGGACTAAAGCTCAGTCAATATTTTCATCTACTGATCCCTGAAAGCGAAACATAGGATTTTGCTTAAGCCACCAAATGGTTACTCTTCATAAAAGCACTAATTCCCAAATGTGCTGATGGTTGTCAGTTGCTATAATTGTTAGCCACAGCTGGGTCTTTACCAAACTCCCGGAACATTTTCATGAGACATCACTTATATACTTAGTTACAACCAGTAGCCACTAAGTCACTGACAGAGATGTTCCTGTCCAGAAAGTTTGATACTTAGCTCTGATCCTCCTTTGAAAAGATTCCAGTAAAGTATTAATGTATTTGACTTTCTGCATATCAAATATTATTTTCATATTGATTTCCAAACTCAAATAACACATATGTATCAAGGATGGAAGGTGGAGAACAGCTCCAAAATGTCAAAAAAATAATGAATCTTTTATTCAACAACGATGCAATAATTTTAAGTACTTTCTGTGTGAAAGGCATTGGGCTAGGCACTGGGAACACGGAGGAAATCGCCTTCCCTTCCAAGGGAGACTGTGCCTGCTCTGAGTCTGAAGGGAGCCAGGCACTCTAGGTGGAAGAGAGGAAAGAATTTATCCCAGTCATGGATGCTAACCCGGCCCAATGCAGGAGAAGGAAGACTGAGTCTGAGCATCAGCAAATGGACTCATTTGACCAGAATGTAGAGATTGTGAAGGCAAATTGCCTGAGATAAGCCTGAAATGGGAGGAAGAGCTTTAAGTGTCATGGTGAAAAAAATTGTATTTTTTCATAAAGTCAAAGGGAGCCAATGAATATTCTTGAGGAGTAAAGTGCCAGGGTCAGAGTAAAGCTTTTGATTGATTACATGAATGGAAATAAAGAAAAAACAAAACAAGGAGAAGAATGGGGCTTAGAATAAATCACAAATTGAATTGATGAAATGGGAAATAACAAAAAAAAAATATATGACCATATGTAATGTTGCTATACCCAAACACCAGAAAAAGAAGCATTGGATCATCTGCCTCATGCTGCTAAATGTCAGGGAACTACTTTTGGCATATTTGATTGTGAAACATTGAGAATACATGCATGCATGCATACATACATACATATGCACATACATATATACACATGTACATACATATGTGCACAAGTATACACACATGTATATACATATGCACACAAGTATGCATATAAATATACACCTATTTATATATGCAACTATGCTTGTGCGTGCATGTACACACGTGCATATATGTGCATGCACATACATATATGTATACACACATCCAACTGTCTTCATGCAGATTTAAGCTGTAATGGTTCAAAATTTCACTAAGACTTCTGGGACACCCTATACGAATGTTCATGTGGAAAATATTGTTACTCAGAAAAGATAAATTTGGATACCAATTTCAAGTTCCTATATTAGTATTTCCCAAATGACATCCCATAGAATTCTGGTGTTCCATACAATGGGGAAAAACACAATTGTCTTAAAAATGTCTTTTTACCATATTAAATAGGGACTTACGATTTTGTCAAAGCTACTAATTACAATAATTCTTATGTGAAAACAGCCTTGATTTCCTCTAAATGTTTTCCAAATGTTTCCAACCCATGTTTGTTCCAGGAGAATTCAAGTTCCTAGGCCCCCTGGATCATGGGCTCTTACAGAATGTTTTCTGGCCATATTAATTTGAGACATCCTTCTCTTTTTTCATTATCCTACTTTAGAAAGTTCTTCCTATACTGTCTTGTAAAATCCATTTGTGTTTTCAATCCACATTTAATTGTTGTTAATTGTGGCAACCATGTTGAGTATTTAGATACATCATCATTTTGTTTCTCTTATATCTGGACATGGTCAGATACAAAACTTGAAGCTTCCAATCTTTTACACGTTGAGTTTTCATTTTCACTTTGCCCAGTTTTCACGTAGCATTTTTCATCATTCCCTACATTCTCCCAGAAGGCAAAGGCATCTTTGTCTTTCATCTACATGACCTTCCTTATTTACATAGCACTTCCTTAGACTTCAAAGAGAGGTTGTTTCACTAGAGGTTCTAGATTTAGAGCAGGAAGACTTGAATTTGAATCAAGGCTTTGCTATTTACTCTCTGTGTAGCCTTGAAGAAGTTGCCAATTTCTTGCTGCCTCAATTTACTCATCTGTAAAATGAGAGGGTTGGACCCAAAGATCCCAGAGGACCCTTGGGGTTCTGAATGCTTGAGTTCTTGAATAATGACTACTTAAATAAAGTGCTGTCAACTCACGATGAACAAAGTCCAACAATAGAGCGAGTGTTAATATTTCTATCTAGTTCTTAGTTGGAAAAGAAATGATCGGCATCCCTGACAGTGCCGGCCATCACAGAGGTCAGCTTGGTAATGATAGTCACTGCCCAAATGGCCAAGGAGCAGAGAAGTCAGCAGAGAATTAGACCCAAGGGTACACAGGCATTTTAGCCGAGGCTATGGGAGCCTAATTAATATCTCTAGATATGAGAGGCCCTAGAGAATATCAGAAGGGGAAGTCAGGATGAGGAAAGGCAGTAAATCCAGTCATATGAGAATCAATTGAAAGAGCTGGACATGTTTAATCTGGAGAAGAGAAGAGGCGCACACGTGTGTGTGTGTGTGTGTGTGTGTGTGTGTGTGTGTGTGGACAGAGAGAGAGGGTTTGTGTGCTTATTTCAAACACCATGAAGCAGACTTCTTATTTTTGGCCCAAGATACAAGAGAGGTAGATGGAAGCCAGGCCTTGGTACATGGAGGGGTCACCCTCAGTGGAGATCTTCACATAGAGACTGGATCATTCCTCTTTGGGAATGATATGGAGACAAAATGAACATGAAAAGCCCCCAAGTGTGACTTGAGGACCAGATCCTAAGCCTGGATTCAGAGTACCTTTACCACTGTTATGTGCCATGCAGCAAATTTCTTTGACCTTGATGTGCTTCTATCAAGCAACTTGGAAATTTAGAGCAAAGTCCTCCCTGAGAATGAGGATGCTGGATTGACCCGTTCCTCCCTAGAGTTGGTTCAGTTTTGAATTGGCTCTTTCAAGCTGTTTGTTCTCTTTCAAGAGAACAGCTGACACCTGCTCTCATTTTAGAACAAACACACACACACACACACACACACACACATGCACACACATTTGTGATGTGGAGGACATAGGAGGCTGCCACTTGGCCTCCCCAGTCTGGCCTCCCTTTCCTGACATTTCCTTTTACTTCCTTCCAGTGTTTTCCATTCCATGACTGTGGAAGTTCTTCTCACACAATATCCCAACTCCCCTCTCTACCTTTGTCCTCCCTCCTTACCTTCAACTGCCCCAGAGTATGGTGGAAATCCTAATGCATTGGTCATTTGAGGGGGTTGGGGGTTTTTATTTGAAATCATCAGCACCTAATAGAGTGCCTTGGATAGTTAAATATTTGTTGCTTTGAATAAATAAAATTTGTAGAACTGAATTGAATATGGACTTTGGATTCAAGAAACCTTAACCAATGATGTACCTTTGGGCAAATGATTAAACCTCCCCATGGTGCAACTAGAGTCAACTCTCTATGGAAGCCCCTTGTGGGACAATTAGTAGGCATGCCTACTATGTGCCAACTTCTGCACCAACCATGGGGGTGCAAAGAAAGGCGAGCCACAGTCCCTGCTCTCCAGGAGCAGAGAGTCTGATATGGAGGAGACAATGTGGGGCCAGTTATGCACAAATAAGCATGAGACAGGACAAACTGGGGGCAGTCCCAGAAGAGTGGCTCTAGCATTAAGGGGTGAGAACAGGAAGTGACTTTCTAAAATAGAAGGTACAATTCTAGCTTCAACTTGAAGGAAGCCAGGGAAACCAAAGACTGGGACAAGGAAGGAAAATATTCCAGCCAGGAGGGACAGAGAAAAGATCCTCAGGCTGGAGATGGATTATTTTGTGTGTGTGTGTGTGTGTGTGTGTGTGTGTGTTCGTCCTTCAATGCCGAAGATCATGCCATCAGAGAAATGATGATATGACTTGCACTTGACTTTGTTTTGAGTGAGGAAGGGCTGTGCAAGTTACCAGCCTCACTTCTCCTCCAGAGCTATCTGAATCCAGTGACCAGATATTCATCAGGATGACTGGAGATGGCCCAGGATGAGGCAAGTGGAGTTAAGTGATTTGCCCAAGGTCACACAACTAGTGAGTGTCAAGTGTCTGAGGTGAAATTTGAACTCAGGTCCTCCTGACTCCTGCACTGGTGATCTGTCCACTGCACCACCTAGGAACAAAGTGAGGATTGTCTCTCTTCTGAACTTTTATCACCAGCAACTAGAGCTCTGCTTGACATGTTCTAGGCACTTAAAGCTTGTCTACTGATTATCAGCTAAGTCAAAGACTGGTTAAGATCTACTTTGATGAAGGGCCTTATCCTATCTGGAGTTCCCTATGCGGGGGAGGGGGAAACACAGCTCCTTCACACAGAGGCATAAGAACCAGTTTATCTCCTTCTAATCCACAACTCCTCATGACAAGAAGATGAAACTTTGTAGAGGAAATTTTTCCAAGTTACTAAATTTGCTCATGGTTGCATTTCCTCCAAGAAGAAAGAATTCAATTCACGTGATGTTTGGGATCATAAATTTAGCATCAGAAGGGAACTTAGAATGATACCTGGCAGGGGTAGGGGGGAGGTAGCTCACCCTAGATCACAGAGCTTCTAAGAGGCAGAACTATGTGAAGCATCTTCCAAATCGCCAAACATTTAGCACCCCATCATCTAGTTCCATCCTTCCATGGATCAATGATACCATGGCTGCCTGCATCCAGTGTGAGAATTTCATCCTCCCCACACAAGCCTCCAGGACTGAAGGAAAACAATGACTCCAGCCTGGAAGCCCACTTGCAGGAGTCAATCCTGTTCTCTTTCTCCCCTAACAAGGATTCACAGAAAGTGCCTACTTGTCCTCAAAGGCCTGATCATCCCTTTTCACTGAGCCAAGGCCAAAATGTCATCTCTTTTTTCCAGGAGACTTTCAAGCAAAATGGAAAGAATGCCACGTTTTGGTTAAATAAACAGCTTGGTCGTCCTCAACTGGATCTGCAGTTTGCTGAGGTGGCTCAAGACAGCCAACATCTTGTCCATCTCCCTGACAGACAAAGAGCCTCAGAGGGCCTGGAATGACATGCCTGGGGCTGGCACGTGAGAGACCTAATTTAATTAAATAGCAGGAAACATGTTTTCCATATGCCATTGCCTGACCACACACAAACTGTAACAGTAAAGCTTTTATACTCTATCAGTGTGAGGAAAAGGAGAGTATTTTTTTAATGGATGCTAACCACTCCAGAAAAAAACAAAAAAGTGAGACTTAAGCATCAGAGATGCTCCCTGGTCTAGGATATTGCCACTAAACCACTACATCCCTTCTTCATCTCTCTGAAAATACCTTCCTGCTCTCCAGGCTCATTAAAGACGATTTTCAAAAAAAGCCTTACTAACAATCTGAAACCAATTTTCTGATTGCTTTAAGGGAAAATAAGAAAGTAGACTTTACTGACTTAGGGAACCAGGCTCAAGTAGAACTCCATCTACCTGCTCTTGCATCTTGAGCCCCATCCTAGAGGAAAAGAAGTGAATCATATTTTACAAAATGAAATGAAAGAATAGAAGGTATTTGCAGGTTTTCTCCTTCCTACTTGTATCACCTCTTGCACCTTACTTTCCAGAGCCTTGATTACTTGATCTGTAAAATAGGAGTTGGATTCATTGACCTCTAAGATTGTTTCTGCCTCTAGATTTCTGATCCTAGGATCTTCCCTAGCAGTAGGAGTCTATTTTTTACCTTCGGTCTTTTGGGAAACTTCACTAGACATTGTTTTCTTTTCATCGCTTTCTTTTTTTCTTTCTTCTTGTTTATGAGACAGTTTTCTCTTCCAATGACTAGAGCAAGGCCTACAGTTGTAGTCTTCTAAGAAGAATCTTCATTGCTTTGGTATCCTTTCTACTGACCAGGACTTTGCTTGGCATCAGTGAAAAGATGAATTTATCAATAACCAGAATCTCTTAAAGTTTCTGATACTGAAAGATGCTTGCTAGGACAGTGGGTGCTTTAAAGAGCTGCCAGTCAGTCTGCAAGGAGCTTCCTTGGGAATGGTTGGTGCTGTAATTAGAAGGAACCAATCCTTAAGAATCTACAGAGATGCCTAAGGGCAAGAAACTCATTTCCCTTGAACGCTGGCACCCAAAGATGACAAAGTGCTTTTAACTTGAGAACAGATGGGAGTATTGAGAATGAGAGAAATCTTAATCTGATTGATCAAGACTTGTCTTTCCTGATAGAAAACCAAGACTCCCCAAACACACTTGATCATTTTGGGGCAGGATTCATTTCCGTGATCTATAATCTTCAGATATTACCAATCTTAGTTCTGGGACTCAAGACTCAAATGCTTACTGATTAGATTTGTGGTTGGACTCTCTACTAAGAACTTAGGTTCATTCACTAGGCAGGAGATAAGGAAATTTCCAGCTGCAATAATTCAGACATTTGGTGGGACTTTAATGGTTAAAAAAATCTCTTCTCCAAAATAAGCCGACGAGATAGTTCTCATTTTCTTTCCTATCGTGGCAATAATGTTCATTGTAACAGTAGAACAATAAATAGCAGCATTTCTGTACTTGAAGGCTTGCCAAACTCTTGGCACACGTGACATCATTTGATCTCCAAACAAGGTGAAAGCATTCCTCCTTCAAGATAAAAACAGTGTCAGTATCAATACTAATAATTAATAATAAATATTAGCCAGCATTCACGTAGTCCTTTATGACTTGGGAAGAACCTGGCAAGTTACCTTTCTTGATCCCCACGATAGTTTTCTGATTTTAAACCCAAGGTTTTTTCTCCACTACATTAACATTCAAGGGTTGGAGCAAGTCAACAGGACATTAGGAGTCAATAAACCACTCTGTGATCTTATGATATGAACCAATATATGATTTCCTAGGATTGATCAGGGAAGAGAAATCATTCATCTTCATTTTAGTCAGTGCTGAAAGGCTTTTTATTTCTACAGAATCTTTTTTCAGAAACATGTCTTTGCCTCCTCCCATTCCATGATTCCCATTCATACATACATGCACGCACACACATACGTGCATACATAAAATGATAGTTTAACGTCTAAACAACTTTCCTCCAAAAACATCAGGAGAGCAGCCTATTCAATTGAAGGATCAGTCGACAACAATGCATTAAGTGCCTACTATGTGCTAAACGCTGGGGATACAAAGGTAAATAATAACAATAAACCAAAAAAAGCAGCCCCTGCTCTCCAGGAGCCCACAATCTAATTGGGGAGACGACATGGTAAAAATTGTTTGCAAACAAGGTGTATAGATGTATATGCACACACAGTAAACTGCAGGTAATCTCTTAGGAAAAAGTTACTAACATTAGGAGGAATCATGAAAGACTTCTTAGAAATTGGGTTACACATGGGAAAACATGAGATTTTGGCCGGGACCTGAAGGAAGTCAAGGAAGCCAGGAGACAACATGAGGAAGAATGCATCCCAGGCATCAGAGACAGCGAGTGGCAATGCCCAGAACTCAAGGGATGGGGCGTGGTGGGCAAAGAAGGGCAAGGAGGCCAAGGTTACCAAACCTCAGAGTTCCTAAATGGGCAAAGGCATTAAGAAGGTTGGAAAGTTTGGAGGTACCGATTATGAACAAACAGAATTTAGGCTTGGTCCTGGAGGGAACAGGGAACCACTGGAATTTCCTGAATGCTGGAGGGAGTAGGTTTGTTGCTATGCTCCTAGTACTTGGTATTATTGTAAAGGGTTATGGGTAGACTACATATTGCTACCTGAAGGTATTATAGGAAACTGTCTTCTGCAGGAGAATCACTGCTATTTCTAGGTAGAAAAAAGCAGAGCACCTGCTTGATCCATCCCAACCAAATCCTGTAAAAAATTAATTCTTCCTGGGTATTTTATTCTTCATCTTCATCCATGACACCTAGAGCAGTGTCTGGCACATAGGTTCAATAAAAAGCTCTATGGCTTATTTGACTGATCCCAACAATTTACAAATCTGACTCAACTCCTCCCATCTGCTTTTTTTATCTTCCCAATCCAACGCACAACACTAGAAAACAATCGGATCTGGTCGAGATCTGGTTCTTCCCTTGTAACTGCAAGAGATAAAGAATCCCTCAAACAAAAAATTCACCGAGAACTGAATCCATTCTTCAGCTACATTCTTGTGATCAGATCAAGCTAGGATAGGTCTGCATGGCTCAGATAAAGAGAAATGCTTGTTCTCAGATTGGTCTGTCCTAGCATGACCTAGAGGAGAGAGGTCAGGATTTGGAGGCAAGAAGACCCTGGGCAAATTCGGCCTCTGACATTGTGTCAACTGTGTGGATCTAGAAATGCTGATTACCCTATGTGAGCCTCTGCTTCCTTATCTCTAAAATTAAGATACCCAAATGCCTTCTTCACAGGGCTGGTGCAGAACTTAAAGGCATTCATGAGGATGAAATGCTTAGCAGACTCCAAGTGCACACTAACATGAGCCACAGGAATTGTTGTTTGTGCCATTTTAGTCCAGAAACTCTTCAGGCTTGTGTTATGACTCACACAAAGAATAGCCACACCTTTTCTGATGCTTCTCAAAGTGCTCAAAGCTAAGTTATATGTGAAGTAGAATAGGATTGGTGGTCCAAGCACCTGGATCTTGGTCCAGTTTTTAATCCTCCTGGACCTCCATTTCTTCAGCTGTAAAATGAAAGTGCTAGACTTGATCTCAAAGGTCCTTTTAAGCTAGGGGAAATTGGTATTACATAATGGTGCCAGATTGCAATATAGAGGGAAATCCCAGTCAATTCTTTAGTTGTGTTTAGAGGTTCTTTACACTGGATCAGAGATTATATTGTCACTTGAGCAAGGCCATGTGTGTGTGAGTGGGATTAGAGAGGTCAGGGAATGGTGGAAAGAAATGGGAGAAGTTTAAGGTATCAAGGGAGCAGAATGGATAGGCCTTGGCAACTGGCTAGACATGGGACACAAGACAGAAGGAGACAAGGACAAACAAGAGGTTCCAAACCTTAGTGCTTAGGAGGGTGGCAGCATCCTTGACAAAAATAGGGAGTTTTATTGGATGACTAAATGGGGAGGGGGAGATAATGAGTTTTGTGTATGACATGAGTAGGAGATGACTCTGGGACATCCACATCTGTCAGAAAGTTGATGGACAGGCGAGGCAGGAAGTAAGTTCTGGATAGATTTGAGTTGACAAGTAGATTTAGAAGTCATCCTATAGGGGTCATTGAATCTATTGAAGCAGATAAGTTCCCCAAAGAGAAAATGGAGAGAAAGGAGGGCCTAGAACCAAAACATAGGAAACATTTATGGATCTGAAGGCAGGAGATGAATGATGACTCAGATGAAGAGACTGGGAAAGAATGGTCACACAGAGAGGAAAACCCACAAAGAGAAGCATCATAAAAGTCAAGGAAAGAAAAAATACCCAGAAGGAAGAGGTATTCAAAAGTATCAAAGATTACAGAGAAGTAAAAACAAGGAAAGCTGATAAAAGGTCATTCATTTCAGGGGTTAAGAGATCATTGCTATTTTTAAGAGAAAAGAATCCAGAGAGTAGTAGAGTGAGAAACCACAATGTAAGAGACTGAGAAGTAAGTGGATGGTAAGTCATTAGAGATGGTGCTGACAAGTTGGCAGATAAAGGAAGGGGGAATTCAGGGAATGAATTTCAATAGATAGTAGGTGAAGTGGAGAATTTTTAAAGGCTGGGAAGATACTGTGTGGTTGGAGGCAGCTGAGAAGTAACCATTAGAAAGGCACTGAAAGAAGATGAGAAAGAGAATGTATATAAACAGTGGAAGAATCTCCCAGAAGGGTGGTAATCAAGTTCTAAAGTGGGTGGGTCACACTTATAAAAGGAGAACAATCACCTCTCTCTTCGTGGGTAGAAGAAAGTGACTTTACGAGGAAGTGAGGGAGTTTAACATGGTTGATGTTGATTTTCTCAATTAAAAAAAAGAGGTGATATTCCTGGCAGAGAAATAATTGGGGGTGGGGGTTTGTTCATGGTTTTAATGACATCATTAAAACCTGAATTACTGCAAATTATCTTAATGAGTTTGGATTCAATTCAATTGCACAAGTATTTAAATATTTTCTGCTATGTGCCAGGCCCTGGGGAAATCAACACAAAAATGAAACAGCCCCTGCCTTTAAGTAGCTTACATTCCATTGAAAAGGACAAAACATTAGCACAGACAAATCAATACAAAATAGATTCAATGCTGCACAAAGCAATTTCAAGAGGGACTGAGATATAATAGGACAATGTCCAAGGTCTCCTATGGATGGTGGTATTGGAGCTGTATTTTGAAGGAAGCTAAGGATGGGTGAGTTCAGTGGTATAAGGATAGGAGCTCAGATGAAAGAAAATGAAGTTGTTCAATCATTTCAGTGGTGGCTGACTCTTCATGACCCCATCTGGGATTTTCTTGGCAAAGATACTGGAGGGGTTTGCCATTTCCTTCTCCAGCTCATTTTACAGATGAGGAAACTGAGGCACACAGGATGAAGTTATTGTCCCAGGGTCACACAGTTAGCAAGTATCTGAGGTCACATTTGAACTCAAGATGAGTATTCCTGACTTCATGCCTGGCAGTCTGCCCACTGCACCATCTAGCTGCCCAAAATAAAATTACAAGGAAGGAATTACCCAAAGACCACTGGAATGGCAAAATTCTGAATAAATCTGATCACACTTGGTGCCAGGAGAATAAAAAAGAAATTTAACTCTCTTAAAGGAATGAAGAGAGATTCCTCACTACCAGAATGCTTGGCTGTCTCCCCAAGGACCTCCATTCTCCACAGCTGTGACCTTCCATCTGTACTTACTGGACCATCAACTTAGGTTTGCATGGGATGAATGTGACCCCTGGGTAGGAGAAATACTAACACTCTTTGAAAGCAGGGATGGCTTCACTATTGTCCTTGTACCTCTAGCTCTTGTACTAGGGCTGAGTACACAGTAGACGATTAATAAATACCTATTGATCAATCCACTGAAGGCAAGAGCAAAGCAACTTGGATTTCTTATATTCTTTTTTGCTCTGACTTTACATCCATATTGGCTGTAAGAGCTTATAGTATTATTCAACTAACACCTATGAAGTAATTAAGGAAAACGTGGATGGAAAAGGAAGGTTCTGACTTGAAGGGGAAATATAATGGTAACTATTGGGGAGTATGAAGGAGATTCAAATGTGGGAAAAAGAGTGAGCGTATTCCAGGTGGAAAGAATGACATCCACAAAGATACAGAGCAGGATTAAGCCTAGGTAGCAACATGACTGATGATGTCAGCATCAATTGGGGAAACAAGGAGAGCTTTTTAAGATTATAGGAAAATATATGACAGACAGAGGCTGAGACATGAGTGGTGGATGGCCAGAATGCTCTACTAGTGCCCCTATGATGCCAGGAGAAATTGAGGAAAGCCTCCAGTGAGTTAGAAGGACTCCCTATAGTGAACCTTTAGAAGGAATACTAGGAGAGTCTCACAGGATAGGCAACCAGAGAAGGACTGGATGCATAGTGCTGAATACAAGACACACTGATGGGATCAAAAATCCAAGCACAGGCTGATGGCAAAGGACTTCAAAAGTCAATCAGAAGAACTGGAGCTGATGGGATAAGTAATAAGGAAAGGCTACACACCTTGAAGTAGGCTTTTGGAGGAATATCAGCCAGCTAAGGATGGCATGCTGCAGTCAATGTGAAAAACTCACTGGGTAGATCCTTGCTGGTAGAATGATTGCAGAAGAGATAGGAGAACCACAAAGGATGGAAAGGAGTGTTCCCTCCTCAGTGGACAGAACATCCATAATGATGAGAACACATGACCTCTGAAATGATGGAGGAAAAATGAAGAGCAGCCTACTGCATAGAGGAAAATCAACTAGGGAGGCTGCTGAAATCACCAAGGACTAATGATGAAGGTCTGAAGTAGTGATGGAAATAGGAATGGAGACAAAATAGATGGATCAGAGAGATGTCTGAAGGATCATCATGGTTTGGAAACAAGTTGGTACAACAGAATGAGGGGAAAGTGCCCACAATGACTCCACTATCGATATCTCAGAAGCCTGGGGGAAGTGGCGATGGCATTAGTAGACACAGAATAGTTGGGAAAGGGAACCAGAATCCTGAGAAGAGTTGAGTTTCAGGGACCTTCCCTTTTTGAGGTGAGGTGTTGTCAGCATCCAAGTGGAATATTCAGGCAAAGGACAACCATGAGAGCATGCACTGGACAGTTTCAAGGAGGCTTTAAAATAAGATTGTTAGGCAAGGAAGAAAGTGATTAAAAAAAAAGTTGGTTGAAAAAAAGCACAAAAATGTTAACAAGAGCAAAGATTTCATTTTTTCATTGTTACTCTCCATCTATTTTCCAAAAATATTTATGATCATGTATTTTTTTTATATTAAACACACTCTTCAATTTGGTATTTAAAGGAGAAAACCAAACAGGACACCCAAGGGGAATAGGAGGAATAGATATATATTCGCAAGTATCTGAAAAATGACCATCTGCAGGGCTGGGATATGGGAAGAGAGAAACAACATTGAACATAAATTTTGAAGTGGGTCAACAATCAGTCAACAAAGGTTTATGAAACACTTGCTATGTGTCAGGTAATAAGGGTGAGAATATGACAAACACATAAAACATAAGCCATTCGTTGTGATAGAAAGCCCACTGATTTCATTGGTCAGTCCAACGAGATGGTCCAGACTGTGATATTTAGCAGAAAAGAATGTCAGGGAAGTTTCAAGAAAGAGAGCTAGTGATGCCTTCCCAACCCCACCAATGCCATGGGGGAGCACTGGAGGGCAGTGCAGACAATGAGGAAGATCAGAGATATGAGACTGGAAATTGAGGCAGTACTCAAGAATAGTCCCAGAGCTCTTTTTTGAAGAAGGAAAAATACATTTGCAAAAGAAATGCAAAAAAGCCTGTTAGAAATTTTGCAAAAAAAAATATACAGAAAATAATCTGAAGTATCTTGATCCAAGAGGAAAGTTGTATGAATGTGAGGAAATGAAAACAGATGAGAACAAGGAAGAGGATGAGGAGGGAAAGGAGGAGGACAAGGAAGAGGAAGAGAACACTCAGTGCCAGCAGAGAAAAAGATGAAAAGCAATTTGAGAACTGTCACTTCAGATTGCCATGTTAACTGGAAAATTTGAATATAGTAGAATTATTTTTACCTATACACACACACACACACACACACACACACACA
>CM053770.1:8290752-8329612 GCA_028658325.1 Potorous gilbertii | reverse complement strand
CGCTACTAGGAAATAAGAAATACAGGTAATGGGGAATAGAAAGTTATCTAGCCCTACAGGACAAAAGAGAAGATGGGGTAAGGGAAGGGAGGGATGATAGAAGAAAGGGCAGATTGGTGATATGGGTAATTAGAATGTCCAGTGTATTGGGGAGGGGGGAGGGGACAAATAGGGAGAAAATTTTGGAACCCAAAATCTTGTGAAAATGAATGTAAAAAGTTAAATAAATTTATTTAAAAAAAAAAAGATTGGCAAGAATCACACAAGGCAGGAAGATGTAGAAGAGCTCCAATCTATGCTGAGAAGATCAGTCATTATCTAAAGTATCAAAGTGTCATTCCAGCAACATACCAGCATGGGATGTTTCATGGCACGTATCCTTGGCATAGTCCCAACAAAGCACTGGAAGCACATAGACAATCCACCTCAGTCTCCCATGACTTCTGTTACACCTGGTATGTGCATCTGACACTTCTAAAGTACAAGAGTCAGAAGATAGTGAAGTAAAGAGGTTCAGTAGAAGAAGCTCCCTTTCTGAACCCCTTCTCTCTCTGCTTCCATTTCACTGTCCCTCCTTTTCCTGTACTCCCATATCCAGCCAAAATTAGTTTGTACTTAATTGGCATTTTGTTTTGGTGTATACATATTGCCTCCCCTTCTAGGATATAAACCCCTTGATAAAAGGAAGGATTCCACTGTTTTCTTTATATTCCCAGGGTCTACGAAGTGCCCAGCATATAATTATGTACTTAATAAACATTTGTTGATTGACTGATGAGGAAGTAAGATAGTAGTGCATGCAAAAGGTAGCAAATGACTTGTAAACCCTTTCTTTTTGTACATTGAAAAGTAGAGTTTAATTATAACATGTCTCATAAGAGGAAAAAACGCAATTATGTTTCACAAAGGAAGTCTATGTAGGTAGGTAGCTGTGGCCAAGAGGTTAAACTGGTGATGGATTTGAAATCCACTGGCATTTGTGAGATAGTATGACATAATGAATGGACTACTGGCCTCAGAACCACAAAGATCTGTTTTGATATCCTACCTCAGACACATTTTCTTGGATGACCTTGGGTAAATCATTTCATGTCAAAGTTGCAAGGAAGATGCTGACTTGCATTGGTAGAGAGAATTCTTCACTATGCCTTCTCTACACAAGTCCAATCTTTGTCACTATCCGCACCAAACAAGAGTTAGAGGAGACAGCTCAACATAGAGGAAATTTTCACGTTGTCTACTGTTTATTTATTCCAAGGTGTTTTTGTTGTTTCTAAATAATTGGATTTATCTATCTGATTTTTGCTTCCTTAGTTTCTCACTATCCAGGAAGCATCCGTGGATTTCATTCAGACTTGAATCTTCTTTCAGATAATCTTTCTTTCTTCCTTTCTTTCTTTCCTTCTTCCTTTCTTCCTTTTTTCTTTCTTTTCTTCCTTTTTATTCTTTTCTTTCTTCAAATGTGTCTGCTGAAGTGTATTTCAGCTGAGTAACCACAGAGATTGTAATGAGAGTTCCTTGTTTTCACAGTGGGGTAGCCTCATCTTGATGTTTCACACATCTGGAGGTGATTCCCTCCAACAGTCTGGCTGTTGGTTCGCTGGCTTGGAAACCCATGCTAGAACATCTGCGTGACAGAGAAACGTGCAAATCTCTGTGACTCACTGCTGTCGACCTCGACCCATCTGTAAAGCATCCTGTCCTCCAGTTGTTCGACATCAGGTGAGCTACTCTAGCCAGGCATCCAGCTGAGATTAAGGGAAATTCTGCAGCCCAATTAGAAAACATCTTTTTTTTCCTCCCCTTTTATCTGCATCTGACTCATCTGTCAGTGGGGCTTTTTCTCTTCACGCTATTGGACAACAATGGCACCGAATGCTCATAAAGCCGCCAGCAGCCCTAATGGTGGGCTTGAACTTTAAAAAAAAAGGACAGATGTTACAGAGACAGAAGACAGGATATTGTATAGATTTAGTCATTCCTTTCAAGCTCTCAAAATATTCACACCAGATCTCTCAAAATCTATCCAGCCAAAGGGATTAACTGTATATTGGCAACCTCCCAAATTGCATCTGGCTCATCCCATGTCTCTCCTCCCCATCATCTTCAGCATTTTGTCATTCCATTGATAAGGCGTACAATAAATTGTAAATTCTACATACTATAGGCTAAACCCACTAAGGCCGTCATCTATCTATTGTCTGTATCTTGGATGTACCTATTTATTTACACATTTTCTCACTGACTAAAATATAAGCCCTGTGAGGCCAGGGTCTGTTCTTAACCTTTCTTTGTGTCCCTAGTAGTCAGCATGGTGTCTGGAAACTCAATAAGTATTGAAGAAATGCATGTTGATTGATCCATCTAATTGGATTATATCATTAGTAAAGAATATGAAAAGTCCTACCCATTTCTTCTCTTGATGGTAAAGGGAGATTGAGGGATCCATTTCCTAGTCCCATTTAAAAGCAGTGAGTTGCATCTGCTTTTTTTTTCAATATGGTTTTGGGGTAAGAGGGCTAGAGTGGGGATCAGGGAGTCTGAGGGTCTTTATTTAAACTCAAGCTCTATTATTTCCATATGTGACCTTGGACAAATCACTCTAACCCTCAGTTTCCACATCTGTAAAATCAGGATGTTCTCAGCTATGATAGACAGCAGAATTGCTACAAAGCTCCAATGAAATGATTTATATGAAATGCTTTTATAAACCACAAAAAGTAACATCAATGTCAGCTTATTAAAAATGACCATAAGCAGTATTTAATTAACATCATTATATTTGTCATCATGATTTATCACTTTTATATTAAAATCTGCATTGATATTGGGATGGAGAGAGACATCTGGTTTCTAAAATCCCATGCCCCTCTCTTTTTTGAAAAGTCCTCAAATATTGAAATACACAGAGACAGAGACAGAGACAGAGAGATGCACTGATAGTTTCAATAGAGTATAAGCCCCTAGCAGGAAGCAACTACATTATTCTTTGTTTTTGTTTCCCCAGCACCTAAGACAGGGGCTGGCCATAGTAAGTGAAGTAGAGAGGCTTGTGGAATGCCAATAAATGGAAAGAACAATCAAAGGAGTTTGTCATTTGCCAAAGTGTCACTGAACAAGAATAAAGGCACATGTAAGCATCTAACTACCATTGCTGAAAGTTTAAAGACATTTGCTCACAGAAGGCTGACCACCAATCCGGGGTGAAGATGATGATGATGAAGATGATGGTGATGATCATGATGACTGGACACAGCAGTTCATAAAGTCTCTAATTGTAGGAAGTTTTCTGAAAATCAAGCCCAAGTTTGCACCTCTGACACTTCCACCCCTCTCTCCCAGCTCGACCTATCCCAGGGCCCCATGGTGGCCTCCAAATGTTTGAAGATGGTTCTTACATTTCCCTAAACCTTCTCTTCTACATTAATAATGGCTAACATATATATAGCATTTACTGTGTACCAGGTACCATGGTTAAGTTATTGCCCTCACAACAACCCTGGGTGACAGATGTTATTATCAGATGAGAGAACTGGGGCAAACAGCGGTTGTGACTTGCCCAGGGTCACACAGCTAGTAAGAGTCTGAAGCTGCATTTAAACTCAGGTCTTCCTGACTCCAGGCCAAGTTATTTAGATGTGCTACATGCTAAATATCTCCAATTTCTTCCAAAGATTCTCATAGTATAAACTCATGGTCTTTCACCATCACCATGACTTCCCCTAGACACTCTTTGGATTATCAATGCCCTTAAAGATCATTTGATTTGATTTTGAAAATATTAGCCCTAATTATTTGGGGGTAAAGGGAAGGTATCCATGAGGTTTCAGAGGTTTAGAGAGTGTTCAATTTTTTTTACCCCAAGGCACATAAATAACTATTCTGCAACTTACAATCTCAGACAGAGTTGCCTGGTTACCAAGAGGTAAGTGATTTGCCCAGGGTCTCACGGTCGGAGGTAAGACTTTCATGCAAGTCTCTGAGGACCCCAATGCCAGTTTTTGACCCACTACACCATGAGGTCTCCCATTATGTTAGTGTAGCATTACCGATTCAGTGAACTATAGTGTACACAAGGGACTGTTAAAAGGATGACACAGTTTCTGGATCCAGAGCAGTTGGGTTAAACAATATCTCAAATGGGCTTTGCAAATCTTAGAACACTCAATTGGGAGTTCTTAACTTTCAGTCCAGGGATTTGTTTTTAAAAATCTTTTCATTGAAATATTTCAATATACTGGCCCTATTTTATTTTATACATTTAAATATATTATCCTGAGGAGTTCACAGGATTTACCAATCAGACTGCGAAAAGGATCTATGATGCAGAAAATTTAAGAATCCCTGTAATAAAGTCTAGACCAGCTGGGTGACTCAGGGAGTAGAGAGTTGGACCTGGAGGCAGGAAAACTTGAATTTAAATATGCCCTCAGATGCTTAGCAACTGTGTGACTCTTGGCAAGTCACTTAACTCAGTTTCCTCATCTATAAAATGAGCTAGAGAAGGAAATGACCCACCACTCCAATATCTTACTCAATAAAACCCCAATGGGGTCACAAAGTCAGACACACCTGAGCAACAATTATTTTTATTAATGCCATGTTAATATTAATGTAAGGTAGCTCTTGATATGATTCTACTTGAAGGCTGTGCTTGTCTCTCATGGTTGTCGCTCAAATTCCCCACTAAATCTAAGAGTAGATGACTTGTACAAGGAGAGAGAACAGGCTGAAACACATGGAAGAACCAAGATCAGGAACCCAAAGTTAGTTTACTCAAACAGCAAAATGAATGAACGTTCCTGGTTTTTATATCAACAAAGTTGGCATTTCTAAAATGGCCATGTGACTTACAGAGATTTAATTATTTCATTCTGTCAAATAAAACCACCTGTCAAGGCTGGAAATGGGGGGAGGGCAGAGAGTGGAGAGACTTATTTTGCTTTGGTATCTCCTTTGAAGTGCCTAGGATTAACTTCAGCCTAAGCACTCACATATTTTAATTCCCCACATATTTTTCTTTTCCATATTTTCTTACCTCATGGTCACCATAATCACTCATTTTCTAAAAAATTTTGCAGAAGATTAACTGAGAGGTGAGCCCTCGTAATCCCCCTGCTCCCTCTCTAGCCTTCAAGTTGGAAAAGAGTTGGGGGCTCTCCTTTCTGCTACCATGATTATTTATTCTTTTCTCTAAACAAAGCATTTCATCACATCTGATGAGAAAGCTTCATTAACTTTCTCAGATATGAATGATCAAGTAAGTCAATGGGGAAAGGCTTCCCTGTGGATGCCCCGGAGGACACTATGACTCAGTGGTTTTCCTCAAGGCTCACCAAGTACTTGCCATCATCTGTTTAGATTGGGGCAATCAGGTTTAGGCCCATGTCCTTCATGGCAAGGTCAAAGTTACCTTTATAAACAGTCAAACAAATGCAGAAAGCTTGAGTTGCCTAATCAGGGCTACCTTTCTGAACATGGGACAATGAAATGCTTTGGCCCTCGGGGTAGGAGGGATGAAATTCGACAATGGTAATTAAAGGACCAGCATGTAGGGGAGCTGTCACAGGGCTGGAAGGGAATTCAATTTGACAGCAGCAACTCCCATTTTCCAGAATGAGAGCCCAGTTCAGATTTCTCCATATCCAATTTTCTGAACCCAAGAAGAGGCATTTTTCCATCCATGGCTGGAAGGCCTGTCAACATCTGTATTTTGATTCAACTTGGGAAAGGCTGTGGAGTAAACCAGGGCAGCTCGATGCTGCTTCCTGGGAAAAGGAGTCTGAGATTCTGCCCCAGTTAAGAACAGAGGCAGCTCAGGGTCAGACCCAAATCAAAGAGCCATGTATGACCACAAACCAAAGAGAAGCTGAGCAGGCTGCTCGTGCTGTTTCTGTGTTTTAGTCTCAGAGGCTGATGAAGCTGGTTTCATGAAGAATGCTATAGGGACAACAGAATGACATAAATTTGGCATTTGAGCAGTGAGCATCCCCCATCTAGTTCCTTTCCCTCTGCTAGTATTTAGTGTTACCACTGCCTATGGAAAGTGAAGGGATGAGATAAGCGGCATCATTTGGGAAAGTTCAGTGCAATATGGCAGGTTTCAAGGTATCAGTTTGGCTCCTGGGAACTAATGACTTCTCTCCTCACCTTAGATTCTTCCTGAACAACCCTGAACAAATCACTCCATTTTCTCATCTGCAAATAGGAATGATAGATCCTACGTCACAGGGGTTTTGAAGCACCTCAAAAAGAAGAGTCATGCAAAGTGCTCTAAAATCTTCAGGTATTATACTAATAGACATCATTGTCATTTGAACATTAGATCAGGGACATGCATTACATCCTCAAAAATGTAAGAAGGTCACAGCAGGGAGGGATTTTTGAAATATTACCTAGTCCAACCTCGTCACTTTACAAGTGAGTAAGGTTAAGTAATTTACAGAGTTGTAACTAGGCTAAGTCCACTGGGACTTCGACTTAGAGTGCATCAAGACTGATTACATCTATATACCTTTATTATCACGAACCTCTGGGCTTAGTGCCCAGTTAGGAAAGATAGGTAGTTAAATTGGGAAACTACTCCCGAGCTGAACTCTTCCCATTTCTGGGCAGAATGGCATACTCAGACCAAGAGATCTCTGGCCCTAACACCCAAGAGAACATGTCTTTAAAAATCAGTCTGGGGATATTTTGTTATGTTTCTTGTCCTAATTCCATTTGGAGACACTTATCCCTAGTGTGAAAAAAATCAATATTACATCTTTGGTAAGCTGCCTGAGCTCACACCTATGCTATATATAGAACCAGGATTCCTCATCCATGTTCCTCTCATTGTAAATTCAGCATACCTGTCCATTTAAAAATATTCTTTACTCTGCTGCACTGATGTCACATGATGGTCAGTGTGATTTAAGTCAACAGCGCACATAGAGATGCCCCCCCCAAAGAAGCAACATCAAGAGTTGGAGGGAAGGTGCTGTCCAGAAGGAGAAAACCTTGGGCAGAAGGAAAAACAACTCATTCTAACTCAAGAGGAGTCACAGGAAAATAAGATCTTTGTTATGCAACTTATATTTTCTTATGTCCCTCCTCTGGATTAAATGGAAATATGGGCCCCCCAATATCCACCTGAGGCTACAGTGGAAGGATGGTAACAAAACAAACAAATCTCCCACTGATGTTGTTCAGTCGTTTTCAGTCATGTCTAACCCTTTGTGACCTCATTTGGGATTTTTGTGGCAAAGACAATGCAGTGGTTTTCCATTTCTTTCTCCAGGTCATTTTACAGATGCATTTTATGGATGAGGAAACTGAATACCATGGGGTCACATAGCTAGTAAGTGTCTGGGGCCATATTTGAACTCATAGAGATGAGTTTTTTCTGACTCCAGGCCAGGTGCTCTGTGCACTATGCCCCTCTACCCATCTTCCATCCATAAGGGATGAGTAAATAGTTGCTGAAAAGAAAAAAGAAATGGAACAGAGATGAAGAGAAGAAGCAGCAGCTTTGAGGGGGGAAAGGGAGAGAATGGATTTCTCCCCCCACAACAGTTCAACTCCTTACAAATGAGTGACAGCTGGAATCATCCTAAAAACCAAACCAATGAAGTTCACTTATGTATCGGAGTCATAGCTTTACAACAGTAAAAGAACTGAGTCTTTAGCTCACACCCTATTTGCAAACCTTTAGTAAGGAACTATCATTAATAGAGCTATAAATGGTTCCTTTTTCCTCCAAGTCAAGGGCCATGAGTGAGTTCCAATCATAGATGGGATCACTGACCCAAGCTGAGTCTGCTTCTGATTCTAAGGACTTTGCCACTATGACTTGACTGCCCTCTTACCCAGTGACTTAGGGCTTCCAACACTGCACCATACACCTCCACCCTCTGGGGAGTTCCATTCAAGGTCTCTATTTTAGGGATAATAGGATGAGCTGTGCCTCATTCCCTTCCTGAGTTTCTGGGTCTATGAGTTCTGACCTCATGCTCAGGTACACTTTCCTGTACCTCATCCCCCTCCCTTCCATGTGTTGCATCCACCATTAAAATGTACCCATCTTAAGGGTAGGGACCATTGTACATTTTGCTTATATTTATGTCCCTAGAACAGTGCTTGGCATTTATAAACACTTAAGAAATGACAGTTGTTCTTGAATACCTTTCTCAATTCCCATTGCCACTAATACCAACTCTAGATCCTACGTCTGGGGGTTATTTTCCCAGCCACAGTTATGGACAGACCCAAAGGCTTGGGATTAATGCAAACACTCTTGAAAATTTCTCATTGCTCTGGAGAGCTATTTCCCTCTATCATCTGTAAGCTGATGGGGATGGGGGAGCACACTTCTTTTAATACGGGGATAACTCCATCTGCTACTTCTCCTCTAGCTTCACTGAGGCATGTTCTCATGAGAAAAGAGTACATATATCCCAGGGTCTGGTATCACCATAATAGGAGGAGAAGAAATAGACTTTTACCTCAGCTGAAACTTGACACGCACATAAGATTTAGCTCGTCAGCACTGGCCCCTGGCCAGCTGCAGGAATGCATGAGATATTTATCATGAAGTAATTTCTGAGAAAACCATATGAGCAGCAAAATGAGGTAAGGGAGAGAAGATCAAAAGCATGAGCCCAAAGAGGTAAGCCACAGATTCATGTTGCATTGCCTCAAAGAGCCTTCCTTCTTTCTGTGCTGACCTTTGGGAAACAGGACAAGGGATCTGTGAGTGGGCAAGCCATCTCGGGGCATTTGGGGCCACTTGGAGTTGGCAGGCTCATTAGGGAAAAGAAAAAGGTTGAAATTCACCTGTGAGGTGAGACTCATCACCATCCCATCCACCTTGTGATGGAGAGTTAAGGACCAGAGCCAAGAGCAGATGAGATAATGCCTGTAAAGTATGTGACAATTCTCTAAATGATATAAAAATGGGAGTTATGATCATGCAGCATTCTCTGAACCAACTGTGTATGCAAATCAGCTGCCTGAGATGGATACAAACAGAATAAGGTAACTTTTCCATATAACTAAGTTACAGATGCTGTGGTGTTTTCCATTAGCTTAATTACCAAGTATTTCAGATAGAAAATGATTGGCGTTGCTGATTTGCCCAATTTCACAGCTTCCATTTTTGTATTTTTATTTTCTCCATATTTAAAACCATGAAGATTTCACAACAAAATAACATTACAAAGAGGCTTCTTCCAGTTTGCTTGAAATGGTATTGAAAAGGAGAATCTACAAGAGTGTTGGGTAGTATGTTCTTAGTTGGAAGGGACCTAAGAAGCCATCTGAGGTAACTCTCATTTGACAGAGGAAAGAAAGTTAAGGGATGTGCCCAAAGTCTCCTGAAGAATAAATGGCACCTGGGATTTTAACTCAGGTAACATGGCTCCAAGTTCTGCAAAATATACTGGCAAAAGCTTTCAGGAGACATCCAAGTATGAATGGAAAGAATCTCTTTCTTGACATAATTAACTAGAATCAAAGGATTTGACCATCAGTGAGAGAAGCTTTTCCTGATAACACTGAACTTTAGGGCACAGATATTCAATCCAATCTAATAAATGTTTCATAAAGGCCTACTATGTGCCCGGCACAGTGCTAAATGCTGGCGAAACCATCATTAATAAAAATACAGTCCCTGCTCTTGAGGAGCCTCCACTCCAACAGAGGGGCAGATGCAAAAGATGGTGGGAAAAAAAGAGGAGGGGCATTTCCGGGTCCTTGGATGTGAAACCAGGAGGTACAAAGTGGAGTGAGCCCCAAAGTCCAGTTTCTGACATCTACAAAGGAAGGCACTGAAAGGAGTTTCCTCCCTCACTCTCCAGCCCTCTAGTCAGAGGGAAGCGGAAGCTTTAGGAGTCAGCAAGCAAGACTTCTTTGGTGAGCTCCTTAGAGGGGAGGAGTTTAATCTGGTTGGGGCATCCTCCTCTTGGAGTTGAAACCAGGCAGGGAAGCAGATGCAGAGTAGAGGGAGATATTCATGAGATCATCAAAATTCTTCATGTGTATGTGCGCATGCACGAGTGTGAACAAGTGTGGAGGACTGTAGCCTTATTACTCAAAATGATTTCATTAAATATTTTCAATATATTTTCATTTTCAATTATTTCGCGTTGAGACAGTAAAGGCAGCCCTAGGCACGCATGTTCTCCTGACTGATCTCTTGGAGATCTAGATTCACCTCAGTTCCTCTCCTTCCCCTTCTGCTTTCTGGTGTGGTTCTTGAATTTCATCAGCATAGCTGGCATGGAAGCAATCCTGTAAGCTTCTTGGCTCAGAGAGCTGCCCGGGGGCACTGAGGGTGACTTATCCAGAGTCATGCCACCAGCAGTGTATGAAGCAGTACTCAAGCTTCTGACTCCAAGGCCAGCTCAGTACCCCAAGAGAGGAATCAACACATCAGGGGAAAGAGCCCAGGTTCTGGAGGCAAAGCAGGTGGGTTCAAATCCTGCCTCCTGATCTTGAGCAAGTGACTTCATTTCCTTGAGCCTCAGTTTTTTCTGGTGTCAAAAGAGTGGCTTTGGTCATTTGACCTCAGAGGTCTCTTGTAGCTTTGGATCTATACAGAATCCTGTGATCCAAAGAATTTTCTCAATCAACGTAATTTAAAGAAGACTCTTTGAGAAAAATATTGGTATTATACACACAGGAGAATATGGGTGCCTAGGGCAAAGAAGGAAAAACTGCCTTTACTGTCTCAACTTGAGAGAATTGAAAATGAATTTTTTTTTTATGATTCTTCTTGACCTCCATCTGGGAGTTATTCATATCAGCCCCATCACTGAGCATATGCATTCACCACAGAATGTAAATAAGGTAGTGAGATTCAACGAGTCAATGAGCCAGGCATTGACCTGGGGGAAGAGGGGAGGAGTGGGCATGGGGATGAATGAATACTTCCCTTCCTAAGCCCCAAGGCTGAGTGACCTGCTCCCTGTCATGGGACCCAATGAACGGAAATAGTCTACTCTAACCATCTGAACTCAAACAACCCAACCCTAAAGCTGCAGTTTCTAGAGGGCAAGTCTTGAACTCAACAAACTTACCTGAATGACAACAGGAAGGTATTGGCCACAAGGGAGCAATGGGTAAGGCTCCATTTTGGTGCCAAAGGGCATGAGTTTGAGTCCTAGCTATGGGATGTGGAGCAAGGGTCCTCAGTGGTTCAAATTTCATGCTTCCTTCTCTGTATACTGAAAGGCTGGATTCAGTGGCTAAGATATTATAGGATCTTAGATTCAGAAGATGGAAGAGACCTTAGAGTTCATGGGACAAAACCCATCATTCTACAAAGGAAGAAATTGAGGCCCAGAGAGGGCAAATATCTTGTAGTCCTAACTAATCAAGTTGCTTTTCAACTCATAGCCTAGAGCTCCAAC
The DNA here is from genome assembly GCA_028658325.1 of Potorous gilbertii. NCBI lineage: Eukaryota > Metazoa > Chordata > Mammalia > Diprotodontia > Potoroidae > Potorous > Potorous gilbertii. The sequence continues at coordinate 8,318,222 of CM053770.1, read as the reverse complement.
GGCACGCCTCTTCCTGCCAGGCCACACTGCCTCTGTGGCCCTTTCCCATGCAAAGTCAATGTCTACCTCAGAATAGTTAATAGGAGGTGAATGGGAAAAGGTGTCTGACCTAGATAACACACAGGTACCTAAGGAAGAGTGTGAAAAGAGTGACTCAAATGGTTATAAATATATTTATATATTATATACATGCGCACATAGGTGTATATAGACCTATATAAATATTTAAAGACGTACGTAAAAAATAAAGGCTCAAATGAGACCCATCTGCCAAGTCCTCAGAGAATATAAAGTGTTTCACCTATGTTATTACTACTGGTGTGGCTCTATCATGTGCAGATTTGTCAAAAACCTAAAGAAAGATGAATAGAAAAACATCATTCAAGCCTTTACCTTGGAAGAGAACATGCTATATGCTAATATATGTGTATATCAATAGGTACATGTATATATATACACACAAACATGTGTATGTATGTATATGCATGTTACATTTCATTGTGTGGATAAGTATAGCACATACCTGTGTGGGCACCCATGTATGGGTACCTATGTATGCATGTACACATATTCATTTGTGTGTTTATATATTCTTTGTGTATATAAAATGCATATGTTTATATATGTATATATTTATATGCATGTATACACATGTATCTATTTACACACATAGACACATAGATGGCAGATTCTTCAGAGTGGTTCAGAATCATTTTTTGAGGTATTTCAAATCTGGTGAATTTCCCATCCAAAACACCATCAGCTTTTCCCTGATTGAATCTGGTCAATCGCCTTACTGCTTTCATCTTTATTTTTAAGAAACTTTTTTTTCCTATCCCAATTTTCCTTCAAAAACCCTTATAAAATATTTGGTCATGCTTTCACATGTGCCTGGGCCCTGTGTCTGTCCTATGGTTTTCTCAAGAATATGGACTTCTTTTGACTTCATCTTGTATAAAGATGGTGTGCTTTGATGATCTGATGGCCCGAGTTCAAGAGCTGCTAGCTGTGTGAATACTTACCCGCCCTAAGATTTTTAAGTCCCTCAAGGCCCAGCTGAGGATGTTCATGCCTGCCATACCAATCTCACGGGATAACTGGAGAAGCAAATGAAATAATGGAGAGAAAGTGTTTGGGGAATCTTCAGCTGCTGTGTTTGTCACTTCTTATACTCTGCTACTGTGAGACCAAGCTTCATACCCATGTAAAAAATGGTCAAAGCCCATAAAAAATCCCTGTCACAGGAGGCACCCATACCCACTAGGGTGGACCATAAGGCAGTTATATGTCAATAAAACTTGGGTTAAAATGGGCAAATTGGAGAAGCAAAATCTGGTGTCAGAGGAAGGAAAGATCTGAATGAGAATTCTGTGTGACACTGAGCTGGCTGTGCAATTCTGAGCACACTGAGGTCACTTCGTAGAAATTCAGGCTCATCTTTAAAATGGAGATATAGTAACAGTTCCTACTTCCCCAGATCATGCAGGGGAAAGAAAACACATGTAAAACTCATAGTACTATAGGATATCACTACTGTTGTTGCTGCGTTGCTGTATCTTGATGATCAGTTGCCACAAACCCAAGCAAAAAGGAAAAGAAGCTACTTGCTTCTTTGATGGCCATGCTGTGAATATACTGGAACAAAACTAAGGCAAAAGTGTTTTCCCTAATAAAACACTCCTCTGTTCTTTTGTCATTTCACCTAATGGCAGGTGAAATCTTTTCCCAATATGGAGGAACCCCAGTGTTGCATGCTCCATCATGATTACACATCTGGAATTCATCCTTAGAGTCCTGCCAGTATCCTCTAAACACCCAAGCTGAGAGGGGTTAACATATGATGCTCTGCTTGGAACTTTGAAGTTCTTTGGTCTTCGTTCTGTCTAATGAAGACAAGATTTAATAACCCAACCGCTGGACAAACTATGGATCCAAAATCCAGGGTGTTTCCAATTTTGTGTGAATTTTCTGCAGATTCCAAGGAATCAGCACCACATGGGTGAGCTCCCTGATAAGATTTGCTTTCTCCCTCTGTGTCGCAGCGGGAGGCTGCTTTGCATCTTGCCTCAATACACAGGGTTGGGGGGAGTACGCTCTGATATTAATAATATGACTCAACACACAACAGTGGCATCTGGAGGTTATGGGCATGATTCAGTCCAAAAAAGGATTTTAAAAATTGTGGGAGGAAGATTTGTATTAGCCAGAGGTTGTGTGGGATTTTCAAAGGAAGAGAAGAATTTATCGACACGTTGACAATGTTAATTCTAATCACGTTTTTCTTCCAAAATTTAGGAGTGTACGCCTGTTTTTAGAAAATGGAAGTGAAAGAAAAAGAGGAAGCTCAATATTTGTTATTTTTAAACCTCTGATTTCTAAGCTAAGCTATTACTAGTAAGTGTGAAGTCTCAACATGAACGTCAGTCCAACCAGCCCATTATAGAGATGAATAAAACCAAGGATGAGAAATCACAACCAGCTAGGCGACCATGGACCGAGCACCAGTCTTGGGGCCAGCAAAGTATCTATTCTTCAGTCACTTATAAGGCATAAATATGACCCTTGGCAAAGCAATTAACTCAGCCTCAACTCTTCATCTATAAAATGGGCATGACAGTGCCCTCGCACCGGGGTATTGTGTGGTTTAAATGAGACAACACATATGAAAAGCTTTACGAACCTTAAAGGGCTCTGTAAATGTCAGCTGTTACCATTATGTCCAAGGGATAGATTCAAACCCAAGTCTTCTAACACAAATCAAATGGTTTTATTCTGGGTAAAGATTTTCCCAGGACCTTTCTGTTCATTCAATGAGCAATTCTTCAGACCCTATCATGTGCCAGGCACTGCAGGAGATGCTGGGGAGAAAGAAACCAAGCCACAGAATAATCCCGAATCTCAAGAAGTTTGACATATTCCCCCTCTCGTAAATACTTAAACATGTCCAAGCAATATTAAAAAGTAATTAATCATTTTTTCCTCTGTGTGTGGAATCTTACGAGGTCAGTACCTCAGCCCACATAGGAAGGAAAGGGGTTTTAACCTGCACCTTCTGCTTCATGCAGGTAGCTGACTCCAGAGCAGAACTTGCACCCTACTTCAATCAATGATCTTTGATGTTGTTGACTACTGAGTCAGAAACATGATATTTAAGGCAGTTAAGATATCTGTGGGGAACCCAGGCCAATGAGACATAGAAAAAAAAATTAAATTTCTGGTAGCTACCATGAGCCATGGAGTCTTGCCTCCTGGTTGGGCCGAACACCCTTCACCATTGTGCCAAGAACAGATGTAAAGTAATAAACGTGCTTGTATCAATATGTTAGGTATGCAGTCTTGGTAAATTTGGCTCCACCTGGTTGTCACTGTAGAAAAAACCCTGAGAGTGCAGACTGTAAATCAGACTTTCAACAAGAAATGTCTATATTGCTAAGGAGCAATTTGATGGGTCACTTTTAGAAGGAACACAATGTCTGAGCACAGTCAGCAAGAAATTCACTGTCAGCTACCCCTCGTAGGTTCAGCAATCTAGAGACCAATCTTTTCATTCTACAGATGAAGTTGAGACTATGACAATGACCTCAAATCCTGCAGTCGGCCAATGAGAGATTGAAACTCTGCTGCTCTGCTTCTAATTTCAGTGTTCCTTGCACTGGACCACACTGCCTCTCATTGGATTCAACTCAGCATGAATATATTAAGTGTCCAATGGAAAAATAGCACCTGTCCTCATGGACTTTACATTCTACATGGAGGGAGTGGGAAGTTAACAGCAAGATGCAAAGAAGAACATGAAAACCAGATACAAAGTAGATACCAAACCAAGTCATGTCAATGGCAGCAATACCAAGTTATAGCATGTCCTGATTGTTTCTAAGAAAGTTAAAGTGTGTACAGTGTGTGTGTGTGTGTGTGAGAGAGAGAGAGAGAGAGAGAGAGAGAGAGAGAGAGAGAGAGAGAGAGAAAGAGAGAAAGAATAAGAGGAAGAAAAAGAGTAAGAGAGAAAGAGTAAGAGAGAGAGAAAAAGAGAGACAGAGAAAGACAGAGAGAGAGAGACACAGAGACAGAGAGAGAGAGAGAGAGAGAGAGAGAGAGAGAGAGAGAGATTGTCATCATGTCTGGTAAGTATGAACGAATTACCTCAAAGAAAGATGGACCCTCTTTCAGTACAGTATATTTGTCCTCATTATGACATCAATTTTAACAGTATCCCATTTTATAAACAGCTTTACTCACATGCAAAGAACATTATTTCATGATATCATGGTTAATTCACTAGAATCCAGGCAATCACTAAAATCAGGAGAATGTGACATTCTTTAGCAAATCCAAATTGCAGAGAACAAAAACAATTTAAACCAGGCTGAACCTACTCCCATTTGGAATGTTTGCTCTTCAGAAGCTGCTAAATGGAACCCAGCACTTTTTACAAACAGCTTGCTTAGAAAGGCCCTGGTCCTCAGCCATGGCAGCCCTGCTTATAACCAAGAGGTATCAAGCTAACTGCTTTACCTGCTACCTCTGGAACTGGAAGGCCAGGAAAGCACACAAAACAACCTTTGACAGCTTCCTGGTTTAATTTTCCTTTCCTTCTGCAAGTCTGGAGTCATGAACCACTGGATACCCTGACCCTTTCAGACTCTGAAGGAAGTTAGGGCATAGGAGGGAGGCATGCGATGTAGCTTCTGGGCTCCTGAAAGGACACACTCCAAGTCTAAGGAGTTGCTCTCTCCTTTCTACACACTGCATGAAGGCTCAGTATTTTATATTGCTGGGAAAATGAGGGTGAATTTTTTCATTCCCAGACTTGAATAGCAGTTTGACAGGATGTCCAAACCCATCTGAACATTATCATCTCTGCCTGGATCTTACAGTAGAAGCTGGGATTGAGAGATTCTTGGGAAAGAGCTTACCCTTCTTTCTCTTCCCTGTGCTAGTATGCCCTTGTTTTTTGATTTCTTATGCTTGAGCCTGTTGAGTGCCTGCTCTGTATTTAATTCAAAGATCCTGCTAATCATTTGGAGGTGTCAGGGTGCTGGGTTTCAAAAGTTTTTAGTGGATTCAGCTAACCCTCCTGAGGCCTGCCAGAATCTTAGCAGACTTGATTTCCCCAATGCAAGCAAAGCCTCAGGTAACTCCTGGCACTGATTTGTATTTTTTTGTAATGTTGTCTTCTACATTTAAAATGGTTTTCATGGAACTTACTGATGCCCCTTCCCCATGGTATTGTTCCACCCAAGCTTTTGTTTGGGTGAATGTGCCTAAATAATGACGTCCAATGACCTCAGTCCTACGTATGCTGGGATGAGTACACACATTAGTGGAAAGTTTTTAAAAACTAACACCAACGATCAAGGCATTGAGGCAGACGATGAACTCACTTTGTTCATGTGGACCTGCTGCTGGTACTGCTTCTGCTTCTCCAGGAACTGCTGGTGCTGCTGTTGAATGACAAGCTGAGCCAAAGTGCTCTGAGGCAAAGGGGCGGACTGGGTGCGGTTCAGGGGCCTGTGGCGAGGCAATTTGTGGGCACCCCGAAGGCCGGGTGATACTCTTTCCTTCGCTGCCAGCGGGGACTGAGGATGGAGGGGAACCCCACCTATAAAGCAAAGAAATGACATCTAGCTCAGATTACTGGAGATAGATCACAGAGGGCAGAAACAGTGGTGACACACTATGAACTTGTAAGAGGGCAAGTCAGTCTGTGTATTGTGAATAAAGGACCTACCACTTGTGAGTCACTGGAGGGTACAAAGACGAAAGTGAAAAAAAAAAGGCCCTAACTTCAAAGAAGCTTGCATTCCATCTGAGAGAGAACAAGCATGGCCATAAGTAAATAAGGATGCAAGACCATCATGTGCCTCAGAACATAAGTTTGATAAAAGTCCATGCTGGTAACTAATGAGTATGATGAATTTAATTTTTATCGTGCAACCCTGGAGAAGGTACACTACCATTGAGAAAAAGGACCTTCTCCTGTGCTACAACTTTGGACCTCTGTGATAGAGAATTAAGGGCGATGGTCAGTTAGCTCTAGAGAGTTCCAGAAGGAAGCCCAAACCCTGAGATGATATATTGGTCAGTAAGGTCCCAGTTAATTACCAGCCACAAGCAGCTTCTGTTGCCTCATCTGTTCCTTCAGTAATAAGTGCTGCAGGAGGGCCTGATGGCTGCTGTTGGGCTTTCCTTCCAGGGCAGCGTGTGAATGACTGGAAGATGTCGGGATGCTTCCCGTGTATTGCCCCGGCAATGTCACTCCTGGCGGCCGAAGCGCTGGGGCCTCACACTTATGTTTGTCTTTGATGGAAGATGAAGCCTGTGTGAAGAAATAACAAAGAGCATAATCCCCTTTCATCCACGCAGGCCATTTGGGCTGCACATAATTAGATCCATTTATTATGTCATCATTTCCCAAAACAATACCCCTCTCTTACCCAATGAATGAGTAAGGAAAGCTGCAAGGCGCAAGCCTGTTAAACTAACTGAATTAAAGAAAGAGAAATAAAAAACAGGATTGAAGCCACTTGAGGGAACTCTGGATTAGGTGTCAGGGCACTAAATATGAAGGAGGACTGATTTTTTTTCTACCAAGTGCATTTTAACATCTGGTTCAAAGAGTGAGTTCATTTCTGAAGAAATTTTGGAACATTTATACTCTGAAGGTAGAAGGTTTGCTGGAAACACAGAATTTATTCTAATGACTAAATCCAAAAAAAATTCAATATAGTTCAAATGTCCATAGATATAAGTACCCATGATATCAGACAAGACAAGAAAAATCATCCATTGACCCTCTCCCGATATTTCCCTTCAAGCTGAGAGATTTCAAAAACTGCTAGTTTTTTATGTCTTCACAGGCACCTGAAAATCCATCCTCTGTTAACCTATGACCTTCAGCAACATAAGTGACTAATGGTTACCTAGTCTGACTGAATGCTTCCAAGGTTTGTTTTCCTTAAGAATCTTCTATGCAGGACTCTCTAGAGTGCTGCCCCCAAGCCCAGCCAAATACCTGTAAAAAAAAGCCTCTAAACAAATTCTAGAACTGCAGAACCACAAAATGACAGAGTGAAACAGATCTCCAGCCCAAGACAGTCTGAAAGGTCGCTGGGAAGAGTCTATCACACCATGGTGGGGGCAGGACGCAGTCCAGTGTGGGCTGAGCCAGCACAAACAGGACCTGAGCAGGCCTTGGGGAGACTGAATCTTTCACACCTGTGGCAGTTTCCAGACTTCAGGACCCCAAAATGCCAAGGACAAATTGAAAGGTCAGTGGAAAAAGCCTATGAGACCAATGTGAGAGAGTGGGGTGGTCTGGACCCAGCCCTAGGGTGGTGGAGGGGGAAGAGGGTGGAGGAACCTACAGCAGCCACATCAGCAGCAGGGGCAGATACAACAACTGTTTCTGCAGCTGTAGGCTCACAGATTGTGGGGGGATAAAGTAGCTGATAGTACACCTCCATCCCCACTGGAAGCAGAGAACTACCTTGACAAAGAGCTCAAAAGTGAAGTAAATGACTGGGGAAATGAGCAAAAACCAGAAAAATAATCAGACTCTAGAATCATGCTTTCGTGACAAGGAAGACCAAAACATGTAAACAGAAGAAAACAAAGTCAAAGCTCCTTCCTCAAAAGCCTCCAAGAAAAAATATGAATTGGTCTCAGGCCATGGAAGAGCTCAAAAGGATTCTCAAATTCAAATAAGAAAAGCAGAGCAAAAATTGGGGAGACAAATGAGGGTGATGCAAGAAAATCATTAAAAATGAGTCAACTGCTTGCTAAAGGAGACCCAAAAATGCTGAAGAAAATAACATCTTTAAAAATAGGCTAACCCAAATGTCAAAAGAGATCCAAAAAGCTAATGAAGAGAAGAATGCCCTAAAAAGCAGAATTGGCCAAATGGAAAAGGAAGTCCAAAAGCTCACTGAAGAAAATAATTCCTTAAAGATTAGAATGGAGCAGATGGAACCTAATGACTTTATCAGAAATCAAGAAATTATGAAACAAAACTAAAGCAATTAAAAAATAGCAGACAATTTGAAATATTCCACTGGACAAACAACTGACCTGGAAAATAGATCCAAGAGAGACAATTTAAAAATTATAGGACTACCTGAAAGCTGATAAAAAAAAAAGCCTAGATATCAACTTTCATGAGATTATCAAGGAAAATTGCTCTGATATACTAGAACCAGAAGGTAAAATAAATATTGAAAGAATCCACTGATCACCTCCTGAAAAAGATCTGAAAAGAAAAACTCCTAGGGATATTGTAGCCAAATTCCAGAGTTCCCAGGTCAAAGAAAAAATACTGCAAGCAGCACTAAAGAAACAATTCAAGTATTGTTGAAATACAATCAGGATAACACAAGATCTAGCAGCTTGTACATTAAGGAATCACAGGGCTTGGAATATGATAGTCCCAAAGTCAAAGGAGCTAGGATTAAAACCAAGAATCATCTACCCAGCAAAACTGAGTACAATACTTCAGGGGAAAAAATGGTCATTCAATGAAATAGAGGACTTTTAAGCATCCTTGATGAAAAGGCTGAATAGAAAATTTGACTATCAAACACAAGAATCAAGAGAAGCAAGAAAAAGTAAACAGGAAGGAGAAATAATCATAAAGGATTTACTAAAGTTGGAAAGATAATATTTGTAACTTGAGACTTTTTTCAGTATTTGGATAGTTGGAGGTATTATATATATGTATGTATGTATGTATGTATGTATACAGAGGTCATAGGGTGAGTTGACTAGGAAGAGATGATATCTAAAAAAAATAAAGGGGTGAGAGCAATATATTGGGAGGAAAAGGAAGAAATGGAATGGGGCAAATTATCTCTCATAAAATAAGCAAGAAAAGTTTTTTCATTGGAGGGGAAAAGGGGGGAGGGTGAGAGAGAAAAAGTGAGGCTTACTACTCTGTTCACATTTGGCTTAAGGAGGGAATAACAGGCACACTCCATTTGGAATGAAAATTTATCTTACACTACAGGAAATCAGGGGAGAAGTAGGGTGAGGTGAGGATGATAGAAGGGAGGGCAAATGGGAGGAGGGGGTAATTAGAAGTAAGCACTTTGGGGAAAGAAAAGGTCAAAAGAGAAAATAGAATAAATGGGGGCAGGATAGGATGCAGGCAAATATAGCTAGTCTTTCACAACATGACTTTTATGGAAGTTTTTTGCACAGCTACACATGTATAACCTATATTGAATTGCTTGCCTTCTCAGGGGGGGTGGATGGGGAGGGAAATGGGAGAGAAATTAGAACTCAAAGTTTTAAAAACGAATGTTAAAAATTGTTTTTACATGCAACTGGGAAATAAGAAATACAGGTAATGGGGTATAGAAATCTACCTTGCCCTACAAGAAAATAGAGGAGATGGGGATAAGAGAAGGGAGGGGGTCTGTCTGATAGAAGGGAGGGGTGTGATAGAAGGGAGGGCAGATAGGGGGAAGGGGTAATCAGAATACATGGTGTCTTGGGGTGGGGGAGAAGAGAGATGAGGAGAAAATTTAGAACTCAAAATCTTGTGGAAATGAATGTCGAAAACTAAAAGTACATAAATAAATTTTTAAAAAAAGAGTCCTCTATTCAAAATAATGAAATTTAATCCATTGCATTTCCTATTTTTGTGATTTGAAGACCCTCCTAAATAAATCTTTTTCATTTTCTAAAATTCTCAATTGTCTACACTAAAATCTAATTTCTCACTTGGTTGCATTCCTTTGGCCCTTCAGTGACTGAATTCTCCTCCTTATTGGCAAAATCTCATCATCCTTCAAGATCCCATCAGTATCGGTTCCCCACCTTTGCCTTTCTGGTTGGAGGACTGAAGGGCATGAAGGAGGGAGCTTGGCTCAGACCTCCTCTCATTCCTTGAATGGCCACACTCCCCTGGGAATTCTGACTTTTCCTCTGTACCCCCATGATGGGTACCTCCCACCCCTCCCACTTTTGGATTGTGTTCAGTCTTCCTCCATCAAATTATAAGCTACTTGAGAGCAGTCTTTTTTTAAATATTTGTTTCCCTAGTGTTTAGCACAGTGTCTGGGACATAGCAGGTAATTAATAAGTGTTACTGACTGATTAATTTATTTAAGAATATACAACTTAGTTCTAATTAAAGGAGAAGATGGTTCAGGATTAATTGGATCGCCATGTTGCATTGGAGACCAGTGGAAACCTGGTCTAAAACATACAAATGTAGTATTTTATGAAACATCCTATGTATTTGGGCAGTTTGGGATTTCATCAGTGTACATAATACCTAATATGGAATCTTCATCCTCTGCAAATCAATATCTGTCCTTTAACTTAGAAACCTGCTTGTAGTATTCAGACATTAAGTGGCTTGTCATCAGTCACAGTTGGGATGTATCAGAGGTGAGTTTAGGACCTATGTCCTACCAACCCCTAGAGCACCTTTTCTTCCACTAGGCCAGGCTGTTCAAACTAAAGATGGCTAAATTTGTTATTCTCAGGTTGCATCTATCCAGCAAAGCCTCACAAAGAGAAGCCATTGCCAAAAAGAATGAAAATGTCTCCCTTCTTCTCTCCCTACTTCATCCAGTCCCCAAGGGACACACCTTCCATTTTTCAAGCACCAGTGATTTCACTGGGTTAAGTACTTTCTCCATTATTATATGACTTATTAGGGTTGCTATGGCCAAAGTGGCCTCACTATGGGTTCTCCACAAAGAGACAATTACTGAGCATATACTGGAAGCCTTCCCACCATTGTAGGACTTGCAAGAGCATGTATGTAATTGGGGTATATGTCAAGGCCAAGAATCACGTCCATGTTTTGAAGCATCAAAGAAATGGACAGTATGACCCTACACACACATATGGGATCACTGCTAAGAAAACCACACTTAATGATTACACCTTAGAATTCTGACAGTTAACGAATGGCCAGGCTTCAGACAGATTCATGTAAAGTACCATCAGAGGAGTTATTTAGTTTATTTTGGTTGTTTCTGAATCATTTCAGTTGTGTCCAATTCTTTGTGACTCCATTTGGGACTTTCCTGGGAAAGATACTGGAACAGTCTGCCATTTCCTTCTCAAGTTCATTTTATAGATGAGGAAATTGAGGCAAACAGGGTTAGGTCAAAAAGCTAGCATTATCTGAGGCCAGATTCGAACTTAGGAAGATGAATCTTCCTGATTCCCAGACTGGTGCTCAATCTACTGCATCACTGAGCTGACCTTTGAATCTATAGTGTCCCCAAAGATATATCTTCTTTGATATCATGAAACTCACTTATTTTAATACCTGAAATCATTGAGCCTTTGTTCTTTAAGAGCAATATTCAGTTTATTTTTAAATGTTCAGTTTTCAAAGAATGGGAAACTGAGGATAACTGAAATGGAGAATGAATGAGAGAATGACTGAACAAGCTATGGTAAACAGATGTGACAGAATTCTACTATGTTCTAAGAAAAGATGCAGGTGGTGATTTCAGAAAAACCTAAGAAGACTTGTATGAACTGATGCACAATGAAGTGAACAGAACCAGGGGGCTAATTTATTTAATAATATAATTTTGTAAAGACGATCAACTTTGAAAGTCTTAGAAACTCTAATCAATGTAAGAACACATCAGAATTCCAGAAAATTTATGATTAAACAGCCTCCTCACTGCCTGACAGAGAGAGGCAGTGGGCTCAGAGTATAGACAGGGACATGTTTTTGGAACTGACTGCTATGGGGATTTATTTTGCTTGACTATTCCGTCTGTAACAAGAGATTTTAGTTTTCTTTCTTTCTCTTTAGGGGAAGGGGAGGGAGAGAAGATGGACTTTTGAAGAAAATTGTAACCAAAAGCAAAATTTACATCCAGCTGATACTGAATTGAGTATTATACCTCATGACCACTTACCAAAGCATCATTTTTTGAAAATTAGAGCCTCTTAGTAGGATTGTGCTAAAGAAGGAAAGTGATGACTAGTCTCCAATGTTTGTCCCTGAATGGACAAATTCTAGCAATAATTATGCAGACATTAATAAGAGAAAGTGAAAAATCAATTCATTATTCTAAAAAAGAGGCCTTCTCTGGCAGGCTACTTACACTGAGCTGCGGAGGCACAGCAGGGAGACCCAGAGTTATGTTGGGCAAAGACGGAGATGGATAGAGGCTTAAAAGATTCATGGACTCTTCATGAAGCAGAAGACGCTGCTGGGAAACCATCTGCTAAAAAAGGATGAGAACAAGAGCAAATGAAGACATAATTATAGGCATAAAGTTTCAGATTTGAAGGAGAAGTTACACCATTTTAAATAACTTGATTTAAGCCATAATGAACATCTGTAAAAAATAAAATAAAATAAAGGAAGCATTTACAATGAAATAAGAATTTTGATGCAAAAATGTGACTGTTTTTAGTGACACCGTCTCTAGCAGGATTTTTCATTTCTTTGCCAGGTCTTTTTCCTCTTCTGCAGTCATTGTGTATACTCCATTTTGATTCCACTTAAAAAAATCATTTATCTTTCCATAAACATCTTTCCATTCTTCCTAATATTCCTCTCACTTGCTCATCTTAATTGCCTTGGAGTGTCCCATCATAAAATTGTAGCACAATTTATTCAGCCACTTGCCCTCAATTCCATTGCTTGATATTTAGCTAACTTAGTTTGTGTTACTGTTGTAGTTGTTGCAATTAGAAACAATACTTCTTGATTAAAAGAAACCAAATCTTTGAATAATCAATCAGTAAAAATTTATTAAATATTTCTATGTGCCAGGCACTCTGCTAAGTACTGAACAATTAACAATTTTTTAACCACAGTTTCATGGTACATTTCCAATTATTAAAGTATAGGGTGTAAGAAGAGAATTTCTGAAAAACAAACTTTAGTGAATACATCCATATAGCCCTTTAAAAAGATCCTATAAACATTCAAATCTACTTCTGATGTATTATCAGTGTATCAAATTTCTGTATATCCAGCATATCAAATTTCTTGCAATCCCAAAAGGACCATTTTTCATTGCTTTTAAATTTGTCAATTTGATGTTTATGCCTACGGGAAAACTTCAGTGTTATTTCATCTATATCACTTTGATCATTAATGAGAAACTTTTCAAAGGGTTATTAAAAATGTGTGTTTCCCATTAGGAAATAGCCTGTTCCCATCCTTTTTTATGATTTATCCAATGTGGGCTTATACTCACCTTTGTACATTTTAATAGCTCTTTATATAGTAAGCTTTTATTCATCATGTTTGCTACAAATATGTCCCTAGTCTGTTTTTTATTTTGTTCTTGTTTACACTAAAACTTTTAAATTATTAATACATTTACAGGTCAAATACATTTACCTTGTCCTTAATAATTTTCTATTTTTATTTACAGAAAAAAGATTCGCTTCTTTCCATAAATGAAGAAAGAACATTATTCAAGTTTTCTGTCTTCTTTATCAGTCTTTTTTTGCTTATTTTCATTAGGTTTAAGTCTGTCATCCAAATGGAATTTACCAGTTGGTGTGACATGTGATTCCAAATTCACTCTTCACTAGATCACTAAATAATTTTTCTAAGTATATTTTTAAAATAATGAATTATTTCCCTAGTTTCAGTTATCCACAGATTTGTCAAATGCTAATCTTTTGAAAATATTTGATTGGAGGTCTATTATCTCCATTCATTGATCCATTTCTCTGAAATTTGGACCAACAAATTATGATGATATCACTGTCATATATTGAAAGAATTTGTAACTTTTTATTATTCCATTTGTACCTTTCTTTTTGCATCTAAAATTTATTACAATTTTATCTAATTTGATGAAGAAAACCCTGCTCATTGCATTTTTATATACATAGTTACCTTTAGTTTATCAATCCAACCTGTCCATAGACATTCAATTCCCCTCTAATGATTTAGGTCTATCTTTATTTCAATCACAGATTACCTTAAACTGCTCTTAGACATTTCCAATTAGTTTAATTTCCAACGAATTGATGCTTTTGTTTGTTTTTATAAATAGGAGAGGGAGGTTGTCTGATTGTCTGATGTCTTCTGTATTGTTACTCTTAGCAAATAAAAATGCAGATGATTTCAACTCTGTGAATCAAATGTGGATTAATCTTGTATGGTTCCAGTGTGGGTTAATTCTACATCCTCTGAATTACTGTGTCATCTCTGTTAATTTGCTGCTGCTGTTGTCAGTCACTCAGTCCTGTGAGACTTTTCATGACCCCATGGACTACAGGATGCCAGGCTCTTCTCTACTATGTCTGCCTGCCCAAATTCATGTTTGCTGTTTCCACGACACTACTCATCTCATCCTCCGCCATTTCCTTTTGCCTTCAATTTTAGCATTTTGAAGTGATGGTTTTTTTTTTTAGAAATCTCCTATCACATCATCTGCAAATAATCATGTAATTATATTGTGACCTCTTGATTTTTAATGTTAGCCAATCTAATATTTATATGTAATATTTGTTGTCTTACTGATATTACTATATTTCTAATTCCATATAAAAGATACTAGTGTGGACACACTTGCGCTGTAACTGCCTTTAATGGGAAACCTTATAATTACTCATCACTGCCTATAGTGTTAAATTTTTGTTAAAACTATGCGTGTTTATTGTGATGAAGTAAAACATCTTGGTGTTCAATATGAAGGGCGTTTTCAGCATGTATTGACGTGATTATGCAAGGTTTTTATACTTTAAAGAAAGTATATGTTATACTATCTAATGTTGAACCAATTTTTCTTACCTGGTATGAAGAGTGATTATTCATGATAATTTTTTATGAATGTAATATAGCAAATAATGTGTTGAATACAGTTGACAGTAGTGATTTTCAGTCCCTTTTCATCTCTCCCCTAGCCTACTGCAATAAATTCCTAAATGGCCACCCTACATTCTCCTCTCCAGTTCATCCTCAAACAACTGACCAAATGAAATTCCTAAATGAAGCTATCACCATGTCACTGCCCTGCTCCACAACCTCCCATCCTTTGGCCCATGAGTCCCTTCAAATTCTGTCTCCAGCTGACTGTGCCTGACTGACTTCAACTACAGCCCCTAACACACACTGTTTCAGCCAGACTGGCCTACTCTCCTCTCCCATTGCCAGCATTCCATTATCCATCTCCCTGATTCACTGCATGGACTGTATCCCATTCCTGCAGTGCCCTCCTTCCTCGGCTCTTGGTATGCCTGGCTTCCCTTGAGCCTCCGTCTCTGTCACCCTCTCTGCTTCTTCCTATTTCCAGATCCTACAAAAACCATTTTTGCCTCCAAACCTGAAGCTAACTGAAATTAATTTCAAACTAACTGAAACTAAATTAATTTTGGCTCTGTTACATAAAGCTATAAGACACTAGATAGCTGCACTAGCTGCTAAAATTTATATAGCACTCACGAATTTGCAGAGTATAATACCTATGTGAACCCCAGCAACCCTGTGAGGTAGGTACTATCATAATCCCCATTTTACAGATGAGGAAAGTGAGCTTGAGAAGTTAAGGAACTTTCCCATGGTCATACAGCTAATGTGTCAATGGCTGGATTTAACTTCAAATCCTCCTGATTCCAGGTTAAGTGCTCTGTCCACTGCACCACCTGGTTGGTATTCCTCCTCTCCAAGTAGACTGAACATTAGGGCAAGAAGGGTTTTTGTTTTGCCTTTGATTCCTCAGTACCTTCTTGATAAATGTCCCCTGAATCACACTTTCATCTATCTGTACAGCCCTAAAGTCACCAGAGCCAGGCCAGAAAGAGGAATATTCTTTATTGAACACATATGTCCTTATTCCAGAGTGCCTTCTGGAAAGACTCTACCCCCTGCTACCATTCCATTTATCTAGCATCACTCTTTCTAGGAAACTGCACAGTCACTTCTGATGTTTATGTGGCACTTTAAGATGTTGAGGGCTGCAAGAGACCTTCTGTCAGGTAAGTCATCCAACACACCCTTGAGAGAGACGCCATCTCCACTTTTACAGAAGAAGGCTTAGTCTACTGGAGGTCATGAATGTCCAGAGGCACACAGTTCAGCAGTATCAGAAATGGAGTTTGAACCCAGGTACTTCTTGTGTCTTCCCAACCCGGTGGCCTTTTCATTATGTCATTCTCTACCCAAGATAAAGTCATTGCTTTAAAGTATAGGTATTTGGGGTATATGGCCCCTTTAAAATTGTGAATGGATAAAAAATGTGGGGGATAAAAATACAAAAAGGCCTCCCTGCCCTCAAGAAGTTTATATTCCAGCAGAAGATGAAGTCTATCAGGGAGCAGGGAGGTCTTAGGGAAATTCGCTGATAGTTCCTGATACTCTACCAACACTGAACGCTTAGTTGACAAATCTTTTTTCCACAAATGATAGAGTTGTTTCCATCTCTGTTCCCAGAAAAAAGATGTAGAAAGAGTTATTATGTGCATGGAGGTGGAGGGCACTTAATATGCCCACCAACATGTCAGGAAAATGATTGGGATGCATCCTTCTGTGGTGGGGACTGACTCATGAATCATAAGCCAAGAGATCCAGAACATGTACTAGATGGTATGTAACAGTGTGGAGAGAATAAGGTCACTGGGGCCTTTGTGGAAAATGGTAAAGAACATGGAAAGTAACTTGATGATTTCACAGTTCAACTTTAGATACCCGAGTCACTTATCCAGTCCTGCTCTGTTCATTGGGTCACGACAGCATAGGCAACAACAGCAGACATCTATCTCCATGGTGCTAGAAAATGTACAAAGAGCTTTACATATATTCTCTCCCTGGAGTTTCACCACAATCTGGAAGGGGGGATCTCCATTGAATAGTTGGATCCATCAAGCCAATAGTTATATAGCCAAAAAGAATCAATTGGGATTTGAAGCCCATTCTTCATGATGCTGTCCACCATTCTTCACTATGTCTCTGGAAAAGCTTATTTGCTCTAAGTCTAGTTCAAATACTGCTGCATAGATTCAAAAGGATGGTTATGTTTTTGATGGAAATGCTACAGAACATTTATAAAGAGGACAATTCTTTAAACATACACACACACACACACACACACACACACACACACACACACACACAGAAAGGAAAGAGACTGATGAATGTTCAGGAATGCCCCTGCCATCACAGTTTCACATCTAACAACAAGACCTCAAAGGCCATGTATCACCGGGCTTATGATGACAAAATACCTTTCAAAATCATTGCTTAGAGTCCTGTTTTCCCACATGGGGCCTAATATGGTTCCTTGAATTACATTTTCTGTTTAATTCTTGCTTCCCTCCCAGAACTTTTACACAATGAGAGTTACAAAGGTCTGACTCGACTTGGGAACTGTGGCATGATATCGTCCCCCAGGGACCCACATCCCTGAAAGAGAATACTGCATGTAACCATACGGTCCAAGGACTGCTTTCTTCCCAAACAAAACGCATATGGGACTCCAATAATGGACCACCTTCAAGAGGGCAGCGGCACACACCGGCCCAGCCTAAAGTAAATATAATAACTTGTCAAGCATGTTGTGGGGAGCTGTAGATTTTCCCCTGGACAAACCTGGGATATCAATTAACTGGAAGACGGGTCTCACATTAGCACAATGCAAGCACAGAATGTCACTGAAGACTGATGCAGCTCCCAACACAGGATGTTATTCCAAAACATAACCTTGCTCATACAGTTTGTTTGCAGATGAGACCTACCCTCGAGGTAATAATCATGAAAGATCCTGGGGGGGATTCTCTGTTGGCATCTCAGAGGCACTTGATGAGAGTGAGAAGTTTGTTTTGAAGAACAAGAAATACCCTCATTTATGAATGACAAGCAAAGTCACATTTAGACCGGCACAAAATAGTCAACACTTTTTGGTTGGGACATCAATATCATCATTAACTTTACAATAACTTTATGACATTGGGTCATCTTGCAAAAACAAAACTTTCAACAGTGAGTCTACAAAAGACCGTGCTCTTATTAGCAAAGGATGGGAGGACACTACACTCTAAGGTTACCTGGAAGTAAGCGGGCACACTGCCCGTTAGTACTAGCTCGCTGCCTTTTTCTGTATTTCTTTACTAGAAAAAAGAAAACTCCTTGATTTTTGTCCTTACTGAATTCCTCAAAATGGAATTCAAGATGCAAAATAATCACCTGAATCATAAAGATCAAAGTAGAAAAAGAAAAGCTTGTTTCGTTAACTGTACCCTGAGCAATACTAGTTAAGATTATATATATGTATATGAAATAAACTCAACTCAATTAAGAGTATTGGTTTTCCTAATTAGGAGGAGCAAATATGTCCCTTGGCTTATTCATAGGACAGTCTTACTACCCATGAATGAGAAACTTGGCATAGGCAGTGGTCACATGGCCCCACATCCTTGAGGCACATATTTAAATCTCCCCGAAATGAAATCTTTCTGTCTCCCACAGTCCTTTCTCTTCTGTTTTCATTCTCCATGTAACGTCATCATTCAATATTACAATTCTATGAACAGCATAAAATGAAATCAATTATCACTTCTTTTTAATGATCCTTGTGGTCTTTGGTAAATTACATAAGTTCTGTGATATAGTTTCCTAATTTGGCCAATGACATGGTTGGAATATTTAAATAGTCTCTCAATTCCCATACATTTCAAAATCTCTTATTCTATAATCTAACTTTATAAATGCAGCAAAATATTTCTATTTAAAATAATTGGGCAGGTAGAATAGAGATTGAGGAAAGCAGTTGAAATCTCTGAAAATGCTTTACTATAAAATATTTATAATAAAGACTTTCCAAGTGAGAGTCTACCAGGTTACTTTCAAGAAAAAGTAACATGTTGGCTATTCAAATATTTTTCCTTACATACAACACAATATCACTGCCCACCAAGGAGCAAAAAGCTTTGTCTTTTAGAGGAGAGGATGCCACACTCTTGCCAAGGCAATCACTCCCCACTCCAATCTCTTAACTTGAAAATCCAATACACTATATTCACTAGGTCATGCTCTTTCTAATGGATAACAGACACTGTTCAAGTATTTAACTGGATGTTCTTAGTTTCACTCTGGGCATGCCAATATTACTTGTATAGTTGCTATCCTATTCCAAAGCCTCAGCATGGCACTGATCAGGTCATCCTGGGCTCACCAAGGCTATGCCAGCAGAGCTTGGCCCATCCAAGTGCTAACAAGTAAGACAAGCATTGAGCAACAGGACAGTTCATGTAGATATCACCAGAGGACCAGGTACTGCCCAAAGGGCTTTTTCTTCAGCTCAGGTATGACCATCTTGTCCTCTACTCAGTCAATAAATAACAGGTTCCTATTGCCTCCAGGATAAAATAGAGACTCCTTGTTTAGCTTTTAAAGTCCCTCACAACATGGCCCCAACTTGTTTCCATCTCATTGTACTTTGTTTCCCCTTTCACTCCACCTTGAGTTCAGCCAATCTTGGCCTCATCTTTGTTTCTCCTATATAACTCTTTGTCTCTCACCTCCATGCAGTGGCACTGTGTGCCCATGTCTGGAATGCACCCATTGCTTACCTCTGCCTCCAACATTCCTTCTCTTTCTTCAAGAAATACTTCTACATGAAACTTTTCCCATTGCCTGCAACTGCTCTGCCCTCCCACTTAAGAACCTCATATTTATTTGCATTTATTCTCTTGGCATTAATTTTTTTTCTGTAGTTAGGTACTTCAGAATGAAAGTTTACCTTGAGTAGTGATTTTTCTTTTCATTCCAGGTTTTTTATTCCCAACACTGAGTCCAATGCCTGTCATATGGTAGGTGAATAATAAATGTATTGATTGATTAGTTTTGTTAAATCTGAAGAGAGGCTCATCACAAGGTTGCCTGCAGGAAGATGAAATCTGGAGGATACAATCCTAAGACACTCTGGAGGAGTCACTTTCCATTTCTCTGTCTAAATTTTCCTATGTGCAAAATGGGTGAGGCAGACATGAGTTTGCTGCTGGCCAAGGTGAGGGCCAATTAGTTAGAGCAGGGGTCTTGACATCTATGCATGTGTGTGTCATGGATATCTGTCTGTGTGTGTGTCAGGCCAATAAAACCTGCAGATTCCTTTTCAGAAGAATTTTGGCTGTCTGCATTTATAACTGAAGTAACTACTAAAATTTTATAAGAGGTTAGTGAAAATAAAGATATACTTTTCCCCCATTCAAGTTCATGGACTCCCTGAAATTCACTTCCTAACCCCTTGATTGGCTATAGACTTCTGATTAAGAACTCTTGTGTTAGAAAACATTTGCCCTTCATACAGATTAAATATATATATGCCTCCTTTCAATCCAACATATAAAGTCCTGGTGAACATTCTAGCCACAAGCAAACCAGAGACCAGAATACTATATTGTTCAGGAGCTTTCTGGTTGGTAGAGCAGCCAGAACTGAGTACATATACACAAGATTCCAGAGTCAGTTGTGGTAGTAGCCAAATATAGTGATGAGGAGCCATCTCTGAGGACCAAAAGGCTTGAAACTGCCTGTAGTTGAATGATCCATCAGCTAAGATATTGTGTCCTATAAGGTGCTAGCCCAGCTAAACAAGAGAATTACTCCACTGGTGGTGATGACACACCAGAAGTGAACTTGGTAGAGACTCCTTGAAGGGAAAGAACAATTGCCTGAGACAGTCATCTGAAGGTACCTAGCAGGGTCCCCGTGTTTCTGTTTTACAGCTTTGTTTTCCTTAGTTTGGGGGAATGTTTTTTTTTTAACTTTTTTCCTTGTGATAGCTTCTCAGCAAACATTCCTGTATAACAATTCATTGTTATCATCTGCTTAATTGATATCAGAGGAGCACACCTGGCAGGGGCTCACGTGATACATTACTATAAATCCTCATCCCTCAGGATTATCTCTAAAATCCTGAAGAAAACAAGGATCAGCTGCTCTCTAAAGAACCACAATACCAATTGAAATGTGGGTTGGGATAGTAACCCAAACAGAGTGCTGCAATATAAGCCTATAAAGATCACATAAGAACTGAAATTAGAGATCCCTGAAATTTACAAATAGTAGGTAAAAGAGATCTACTAGTTTTCTCACATTTTTTTCTCAGTCTCATTTGGAATTGTTTGTTATTGGGCTACATAGGTAATTAAGTAATGAACTCAATCTTCTTAAATTATGTTTATTTTATTAGATTTATACCACTTTCCTGGTTAGAAGACAAAACACACACAAAATAGACAAAGGGTGACCATCACAAATCTATAAACCCAACAACTGAAACTTTGCTAGTGGTTGTGTATTTTGCTACTAAACATGGGAGGTGAGGCCAGTTCCAATAACAATTGCTAAAATATCCCTTTGAAGATAAGTAGAGCCACATTTCTAATCCCTGGGGAAATGACACATTCAAAGCTTTAGTCCCGAAATGTTGAACTTGCAAAGGAGAAGAGACAGAAATAGAAGAGAGAGAGAGATTACAAGAGTCTATTTTTTGTGAAATGCTTATTTAGCATGCAGGACAGATATGTTCTAGAGTAGAAAGCTGGAACGACCACTTGTCAATGCATAAAAGTTCAGATTTCTAGTCTGGGCTCTGCCACTGGCTTGTCATGTGACCTTCGGCCATCCACACCAACTTTCTGAATTTCAGTGTTCTCGGCTGTAGAATAAGAGGTTTGGACCCACGTGTCCTTGTCCTTCCAACTCCATGTGCCTATGTCTATCTATGGCCACCAGAATTTGAGGGCAGAAGCTCTGGATTCTGGCCTCAACTTCCCTTTGGCTATAAAAAATCAGCAATGTTCAATCTCAGTTTGTCTGTGTGGAAATGAGAACAAAAGGTTAATCTGTCTCCCACAACTTTTATTATGCTGGCCATTTCTCTTGCCATGTTGGAAACTCTGGTCCCCCAACTGTAATATAAGGATAACAGCACCTTTAACGAAGATCACTGCGCTACTTCTCTCCTAGACCTCACCCAGATAACCTTAGGAACAATTAAAATTCCCATTTAATTAAATGGAGATCACTGAGATCAATATAATCACAAATTTTTAATTTTTATAATTCCCCCACCATTGAACGTCAATGTTGGTTCTTTAAAGAAGAAAAGAAAAGAAGAAAAAAAATACTCAAGAAACATACACATAGCCTATCAAAGATGAGGCACCAAACTACCTGGCAATATTTGAGTATTGCCCTTTAAAGAACCAACATTTCATTAACGATATTGTCTTACAAGGTTGACTCGCTCTATTCTGGGTAAATGGTTTCTTGTCTCATGGCAACCTTCATCTCCCATACCCCACCCCCATCACCACCAAAAGCACTTTATTTCCTGTCACTTCAGCCATGGCTGGTTCTCCACCTACTCAAGAGGGAACATAGCATTTTCTGCAAATGTCACAACAGCTATTATATAACAACAGGAAAATGAGTCAGACAAGAGCAGGGCAAAGTAAGCGACATTTGGGTGATTCGAGAATGCTTAACCTTATTATTAGGAACTTTTATATTTGCGTATCTACTAAGGAAAAATATGATTAAATAAACAGCACTGGAAGGCCAGCAGCTAATGTTCAGCTAGAAATAAACCAGCTGTTTGGCTACTGTGAAAATAAATATTAAAGAAAATGCATCCAAAATGCCAGAGTTGTAGTGCTGATATCCATGGAAAAGGGTTGGAACCTCCATGCCCAGAAATTCCACAAGACAGTAAACCAGAGAGGTCAAGATGCCTCATCAGAACAATGATTTGAGGAGTATGGCTAAGCAGGGCTTTTGGAATTAAGAGACCTGAGCCAAACCCCACTTTGGACATTTGTGGGTTGTGTGGTCCTGGGTCAGTCATTTTAACCCATGTCTGCCTCAATTCCTGCAGCTATGTCCAAATTCCAGGAGATGGGAGGAAGTCAAAAATGAAAGGAGGTTTGCTAACTGTAGAGTGAAAGTTCCACAGAAGAGAAGGGAAGGAGCAGTCAGATACAGAGCGGGACAAAGCAATGAAAGAAGGCATTGAGGTGGATGGAAACGAGGGAACCAAAAAGAGGATTTGGGGAAAGACATTTGTGCCTTAGCAGGTGGGAAATTTCTGAGTGATGGGGTGGCGAAAGTAAGAGTGGGAATTTGATAATCATTAGGAATGAGGACACCAGGAATGATCCTCAGTGGGGAGGAATCCCATTAAAGAAGGTTCAAGGTCTCAGAGTGGCCTGTGTGGTCTCAGCAGAGCCCCCAGCTGAGCAGGAGAGCCACTGGGTGATGGAGTGTTGTTGAAACGTATAATCTTTGGTGTTCAGGAAAATAAATTTACTACAACCTAAAATGAGTTAAGTCAATCAATTTTGATCATGTAAGACATACTTTGAATGTATTTATCCATGCTAAGTAGAATTCCACTTAGTACAGGGCAATCATATTAAACTCGGCAGTCTTAGTAGTCATCGTGCCCATTCTTAGTTTATTTCCATTTATTCACTGAGATTTTTAAAAAGTAGTATAAGAATTTATTCTGCTAGACAGACCTTGTTTGAACTCTCTTTTCTTCTCATTCATCCTGGCTGACTTATGTGTCTATCCTCTGCTAAAGGCAACAAGGTAAAACCCACATGTTAGCCATCAGGGAGACATTTCTTGTTCTGGGCCACTGAGAGGCTACTACTCAGTCCAGAGGTCCCTGCACCTGGCCTCTTGGATCACAGTTCACACACACAATTAATTCATTATAAGGAACACCAGGCTTGTGACTGAACCAGTCATCCCAGCTTTGGGGGTGAAAGTTCTGCCACTGACCTGGAGAAATACCTCCCCCAAGTCAAATGCAGCTAAATCACATTTCCTTCTGGTATTTTCAATGATGTTAGGGGTGCAAGGGAAGCACTGGAAGGCATGATGGTGGTAGAACATGGTAAGCAATCCATCAAGCTGGGGTCCATCCAAAGGGATCCCTCAAAGTTGTAAAGAAGGACAACCAGCCACTCCAGTGACCTTGCAGGTGCTTCTGGGAATTTGTGAGTGTGATTCCAAGTCAAACTTTTTAATGCATTTGATTTGTGATTCACCTACAAGGGCAAAGCTCATGATGGAAACTAGCCCTCCCAAAGAATAGGATCATCACCCCATGTTAAAGTCACATCTCTAAATGTGAACTGTGTACAAGATACACAACCTGCAAAAGTTCTCAGCTCAATAGCAGGCATGTGCCAGCCAGGAAGACTGATGCTGCATTGAGGCCCAACAGATCCAAAGGAATCTGTCATCTTCAAAGCAGAACAAACACTGCCCCACTCTGCAGTGCGCCATTATCCTTAGGGACATAGGAACCCTCTCACTGCCCTCAAGGCAGGCTGATCCCCATCAACATCTCCCAACTTTCAGGCTGTTCTTCACCACTGGTTAAAGCTTAATGGCCAATGCAGACCCTTGGTTTGCTTGACTAGAGTTTGTAACAAGAGCTTTGCTTTTCTTTGTTCTCAAGGCGGAAGGAGTTTGGGGGGAACAGAAGGTAGATTTTGCTGATGGAAGAAAAATTAAATGTAACAAGAAAAATCAAACGTCAACTGTGTACATGCAACTGGAGGCACTAATTTTGCTTGGTTTAAACTAAACAATAAAAGTGTTGACAATAAAGATAAAATGATTTCCTTTTCTATATATTTGTTTTTCTCTTTAGCACATTTCTTTTCCCCTTTCAATGGTTTGTGTTAATCGCTTATTTTGATGTCTGTGCATGTCTCTATTTATGGAAATACATACAGAAGAAACATATCCATAATTATTCAGTTGATAGTTCTGAATAGCAAAATCATTTTTTTGAAAGGGAGGGAGTTTTGGAAATTGGCAACTTAGTGTCTTGAGTTACTTGATGCCCTAAGGAGTAAAATAATCCCCACGGATCCAACAGTCAGTATGTGTCAAAGCCATAATTTCAGCTCAAGTTAGCCAGTGGATGCCTTTCTATCTACTATATCAGACACTATGGTGATGTAATCCCAGGGGCTATCAACTGATGTATGTGTGTATTTATGTGAATATGTTATATGCATATACATATATATATATATATATACACATAATATACATACACATATGGATATGTATATAAATGTACATATCTATACTTATCTATAGCAATATCCTTACTGTAACTCCAGTAGAATGTGAGTCCCTGGTAAGTAGGAGCTGCTTCCTTTGTCAGTTCTTGCCCAATGAATGCCTAGCCCATAGTAGGTTCTTAATGAATACTTGTTCATGGTTTGCCTGATGTTAGAGACCATCAAGAGTTCAACTGGAGAAAAGAAGTGACTGACTTGTCCAAGGCCATTGTGAGAGTGTAGTAGAATCATGACTTAGATTCAGATCGTGCGACTCCGAATTCCAAGCCCCTCTTCCTAGACTATACACTGGCTCCCAAGAGCCCTGGTGATTACTGAGATGCCATTCAAGGGAATCTTAACTATACAAAATGGAAACACACCTGAAAATAAGACGGGAGCACAGGTATAAATAACGCATCAATGCTACTTCCTGGGTGAGTCACACTAAAATCAATCATCATAACAAAAAGCAATTATGTTGCTGAGAGGCTGCATGACCTGTTCCAAATAATGTAGTCTCTAGGAAAAATCTGAAATGGCCCCAAGATAAAAAGAAATTGAGAAACAGAGGATGTGATCTAAAGAAAGAACGTTCACCTCAGCATCAGTAGATTGGGAGCTAATCCTGGTCCTGCAATGACCTCAGGGGAGTCACTTGGGGCTTGAGATTTCTTGGTGTAAATAACAACAATGGTTATTTAAATAATTATTCTAACAATAAAACTCACATTTGTATGAGAACTTCATATTTCTAAAGCACAATTTTCATAACCACTGTGTAAAGTAAATATACAGCCACGTACCCTTAAGAAGCAAGAGATTGGGTTGAGAGTGATCTCGGGTAAGACACAGAACTCTAAGAATCTCAATCTCTTTACCTCCAAAAAGGGTGCAGTGTTTCCCATCAGCATCAGGGTATCGTAACGATTACGCTTAGAAAATTAAAAGCAAGAATAGTAATAGATAACGTCTACACTGCTGAAAACTGGCAAGGACACTGCATAGACCATGGAACTGGATTCTCACAACTTTGAGAAGTAGGAGCCATTACTATCCCCATTTTACAGATGAAGAAGTGAGACGTTAAGTGATCTGTCTGGCGTCACATAGTAAGCGCCTAAGCCTGGCTCTACTAAGATGTCTCAACGTGCTGCTCTATAAATGTGAGCTATGATGGTTATGGTTACCATACTATAATGATAGATGAGATACCTGGAGCTCCAGCAGTTTAAGGGAAAGGATCAGACTACAGCCCTATCTGCCTCTCACATTTTTTAACGTTAGGAAAAAAATCACAACTATGTATAAAGATTACAAAAGAGGTACCTTTTATTCAACGAGAAAACACTCTTCAACAATAATATCTACATAATACATTAAGGTTTGTAGTATGTGTTATAAATACTTTCTTTGATCTTACAACAATTCTGGAAAGCAGATGTTGCTACTATCCTTATTTTCCAGATGAGGCAACTGAGGCAGGTAGTGGTTAAAGGACTTGCCCAGTCATCCAACTAATAAGTGCCTGGGGCTGGATTTGAACTCAGGTCTTCCTGATTCCAGTTCTAAAGTACTATTCATCATACCACTTTGCTTCCTTTTACTATCTTTCAGTCTAAGTCATAAAAATGCTGAAATTTAAATTAACATGTTGCAAGGCATAGTCAAACAGGAAACTATATTAGAGCTCAGGAACCTGGGCTCCAGTCTTGACTATGCAATGAGCTAAACTTAACTAAAGTTAGTTCTAATGCCTAGTTTTCTCATCTATGAAAGAAAGGTAAAATTCCTCCCCAGCTTTGTTCCAGTCCTGACATGAGCCTCAGAGGAAACAGCAAACCTTCAGGAACATGTTCAGGGGTAAGGTCACACTATGGTTCACACTCCAGACAGTATTGTTAGTACCCTTGTTACTACAGCAAGGGAAAAGGTTCTGGGCCTCAGTTTCCTCATCTTTAAGATAAAGGGCTTTGATGAGAATGTCTCCAAGGCCCCGCTTAGCCCAGAGACTCCATCACCACATGAGGTAAAGACAGCAAGGACCTAATGCCTCTGGTATTTGGGCAAGTTTTATTTTTTCCCTTTTTTGGCCAGTGTGGAACACTTCTCAAATTTATGTCCGAGATCACTAGTGTTCTCTTTGAGTTTTGCTCCTTCTGCTACAACCTAATGACCTCTTTCCTGACGCCATTAGCCCTGAGCTGTATTAAAATCACAAGAGGTTGCATGAGAGAGAAACCTTGTCTCTCTTGGGGTGAATCAGAACTGTTTTTCTTCCTTCCTCCCCTACCATTACAACCCTGTAAAACATCTCTGCCAGCCCTTTAACCTCCTCTGCACCATTCCTCATCTTTCAAATCAGAGACAGGGGATGGGGGCAGGGCTGTCCCCCTCTTTAAAGGACAGTCACTGTGATGTTAAAGATGCTACTT
>CM053770.1:8257177-8290252 GCA_028658325.1 Potorous gilbertii | reverse complement strand
AGAAACCTTGTCTCTCTTGGGGTGAATCAGAACTGTTTTTCTTCCTTCCTCCCCTACCATTACAACCCTGTAAAACATCTCTGCCAGCCCTTTAACCTCCTCTGCACCATTCCTCATCTTTCAAATCAGAGACAGGGGATGGGGGCAGGGCTGTCCCCCTCTTTAAAGGACAGTCACTGTGATGTTAAAGATGCTACTTCGACCTTCTTTCCGCTTTGGAAAATAACTCAAATCTCTAACAAGAACTTACCTATATTCAGATCTTTGTCATTTAGTGATAGAATTGGATTGTGTAGATTAGGAATCTAAGAATCCAAGAGATGTGATCACTAGTTAAGCCTGGGCTCAATTTTCAGTCTAATATTCTTTCTAGTATACTATACAACTGCAAGGAAAACCAGTACACCAACATTAAGAAGAATATGGAGGATTATTTTTGGAGATAGGAATGCACTGGAGTGTAGAGCCCAGATATGAGATTCCAATGGTTTGGGGAGCTTTATAAATATACATAATCCCCTGCTTTGCTACTTGTATTTTTCAAGGGTTGCCTAGGGGGTTCGTTCTATGACTTGTCTAAAGTTACACAGTCAATATGTGTTGGAGAAGTCAAGTGTTTCTGCCTGTCCATACACTACTCCACACTTCCTCTTAGGAAAGAATTTTTAGATGACTTCATGAGAAACTTTGTTTTCCCTTTGAAAATGTCCCATTAACAGCAAGTGGGAATTACTCCTTCACAGTCTTAATGGCAGTACATCTAAGATCAAGGAAAAGACTCTTTATCAATGGAAAAGATTCATCTAGTCAGTGTCTGTCATTGTTCAGACCTTCTCTGTCCAATATTTCATTCACTAACTGTTGCCTCTTACGCTTTCAGTCCTATGATTCTACTCCACAGATTCCACATTTCCCATACAGATTCTAATGATTCTTGCCTGTGTCCTCACTTTCAACATGACTCATAGATTTCAACGAAGTGTTACTTTTTCAAACAATAAACAAACCATGTGCCTCTTGGTACTAAAGAACAGGTATTACACAGGCTCTTTCTTCATAGTGATGAGATGAAGGGCTAAGGGGTCATGAAGAGTCAGACATAACTGAAATGACTGAACAGCAAAAATACTATATGAATATTATTTCTTTGTATATAGAATATGAATCTTCACTAAGCAGCTCTCTAAGGCTTTATTTGACAAGACCTAGAGATGAGCCTGGAGTCTTAAAAGGTATGACAGTGGGTCCTAATGTCATCTCATCCAAGGCCAAACCTAAATGAATCAGTTAGTCAATAAGCATTTATTAAGTTCCTACTATGTGGCAGGCATTGGGCTAAGCTCTGAGGAAACAAAGATAAGGCAAAAGACAGCCCCTACCTCCAAGGAGTTCACCTTCTAATGGAGAAGCTAGAAGGCAAACAACTATGTACAAATAAAATTAAATATAATAAATTGGAGCTAATCAGCAAAATCAGGAAAGGCTTCCTGGAGATGGGGCCACTTGAGCTGGTGCTACTACTAGAAGGCTGGTCACCACTACATGATGATCTAGTCACTAGACTAGTCAATAGAAACCATCTCTTTCAGCTCGGTGGTGCTGGGCTCCCTAACCAGCAGAGGCAATTGTGGGCGCTGCCTTCATTCTCCACTTCATTTGCTCCTTGTCATCACTGAGGATGTTTTATCTCATGCCTCTCTGTCTTTGCCCACACTATCCCTTGGGTATGGAATGCACTCAGCATTCACCTCTGATTCCTCAGAACTGTCATTTGAATGCCATCCCCTACCCAAGGCTTCTTCTGATTTCCCTCCTCCCAAGTTGTTAGAAAGCTTGCCTTGAAACTGTTTTACATGAACTTTGCTACAGCCAGGAGAAATATCAGTTCCTTGAGAATGGCACTGTTTTGCTTTTGTCTCTGGCTTCCCAGAATCTAGCATAGTGCTTGGTGCCTATCTGGCACACTGCAATGATGGCTTAATTCAATTTAATCCTTTGCAAAACTCCCTTAGCCAGGTTAGGTATGGCGATAAGGGAGACAATGTTGGTTTTAAGCTAATTCATCTTTGGCAGAGTGAGCTTACCTCTGGGTGTGGAGCAGGTGGCACAAGCAATGTTTCACTGCTTTCTGCCATGGTGGTGGCAGGTCCATTGCTGGGTGAGCTGGGACCAGATCCAGGAGAGCTGCTGCTGACTGAGGACTCTGAAAGCCAGAAGAAAGAGTGAAGTCACTGAGGAGCAAAGAATGGGCCCGCATTGAGGCATAAACTATCAATTGTCTGAACTCATTACCTAGGGTCACAGTCAGCCATAATGCCTCTGAAGATGACTCTTATTTTCATAAGGGCTCTGGTTCACAGCTTTAAGGTCAGAAGGGTCTTAAAATGTCATTTAGTTCCACAAAAGTTAAGTGGATTGCTCCAGGTCCCCTAGATGGTGAGTGGTATAGTCATGATTTGAACATAGTGCCCTATGGGCCTCTATATGACATTTTTTTATATTGGACTACATTATCTCTCAACCACACCAACGTATCATTTCCCCATTGGAGGTGATGACCCCAAAATGAGTCCCAAGGCAATCAAAGAAAAGATAAGTGGCCTTGGCAAGATTGCTGCTCACTGAGCTCTGGATGTGACCAAAGAAGAGATGTTTATTTTGCTTTACTCTCTCCTGTTGGTGTAGGAGATAAAAATGATAGAGACAGAGCCCTCGTAAAGGTCATGAAAACACTGCATCAATCCATGAGGCCCACCATTATGCTTATGTTGGCAGATTCTAGTGCTCAAGGCTTCTGCTACTCACTCTTCATCAGGGATGCCCCAAAATGCAAAGGCCTTTTCTACACGCATCTTTATCAGAGGAGGAGAGCCTCACAAGCAAGCTCATCAGAGTCTTTCAGTGGCTCCAGACCCTCCTGATGTCAAACATTCACTTACATTTATTGGAGAATGGGGAGAAGGGAGTCAGGAGCAGAGAAAAGGCACCCTCATCAACATCAGAAGGACTTTGGAGGTTATGACATAAACTCTCTGGTGACCTCGGGTGATAAAGTCAACATAATTACACTTTGAATGAGCCTCATTCAAATCAGACCTAAAAAATAATCCCCTATGCATTAAGAATTAGTGGAATGATGGGAAGCTCACTGCCATTCAATGCAACCCCTTCCACTTTTCCACAATGGGTCAATTTTAACTCATCAACGAAATAATGGATTGGGGAATAAATGCCAGTATCTTCTGTTAGCCATTTTCTCAATTATGATCTGTGATTTTCATCAGTATGAGAACCTCCTAGTGCAGAGACTCCCTCTTATCAATGGACGTCAGCCTTAGCTATCCAGGGCAATGAAGAGAGTCTAGGAGAGGCAAGGTGACTGATCCAAGATGTGTGATTGCTCCATAGCCAAGATGTGGTAGAAATAGAACTTGAATCCAGGTCAAGTCCACAGCCAGCCACCATCTTGGCAACATCCAGTCTGCTGCTTTTACCAAGCCTTACTTTTTTTAATGGACCTTTTGGACTTTTTGGACCTTATCTCAAATCTAGTTGGGTCATTTTAGAAGTTACCAGTCATGATCTGCCCCTAGCCTGGTCTCAGACTTTAAATAGATACATTTTCATTCATACCCGAAAAGAAGAAACCATGAGTCTGGCAAAACAATGAGTTAGACATCAGAAGCCAAGTGGCCATGAAAGCTGTGGCAGTTCAGTAAATGTTTAGAAAAGCTGAGGATGACAAACTATTAGATCCACTCTCTTCTTCATAAATGAAGAGGAAGGAAGCCCTCAGATTTCAGAAGGGAGTAATAAAATTCCTGTTAACACAAGGATTTTTCCAACTCATCCTCAATTCTAAGAAAGAAAGACAACCTAAGAAAAATCAAACAAACAAATCTACTTCAGCCCACTGACCTAACCCACGGTTACTACTGTTGTCATTTGGTCGTTCAGTTACATCCAACTCTTTGTGAGCCTGTGCACCATCACGTTCCGTGGAGTTTTCTTGGCAAAGATACTGGAGTTGTTTGCCACTTCCTTCTCCAGAGGACCATCCCAATACACCTAATCACTATTCACTATATAATTTCGAGACTAACAAATATTTTTTTGGAAAACAATGAAATATTTTCATAAACAAATATTTTGAAATAAAATGGTAAAAAAGGTTCTTCATACTGTCTGTCTCTTCCTTTTATGAAACCAAGGCAACATCTGTTACTTTGCTAGTCCATAAAAAACACGTAAATCCTTATTTCTAGTTATCTCTTTATGCCATGTCTCACTGTAATACAGATAAGCACCCAATTTTTATTACTTGGCATCTTATCTCATTTTCTGTTGTCTTGGGTGTGGAACAGTTCAATTCACTCTCTGGCTGACAGAAATCTTTATAGGATCATAGTAAGAGCCAGAAGGGGCCTTGAAGGTCATTGAGTACAATACCTTCATTTGCCTTGAGGAAACTGAGGCAAAAGGAGGTTAAATGACTTGACCAAAGTCACATAACTAGTGTCTGAAGACAGAATTTGATCTCAAGACTTTCGGAATCTAGGCCCAGCTCTCTATCTTTTTGCTCCATTGTGTCCCCTCAAAGATTCTAACTGTTGGCTCTGCGATCAAAGCCCTCCATTCAATGGGAAAAACAGATTCAATATATTTTTTTCCCAGAGAAAAGATGATTAAAATTATCACAGTAGATTATTCTACCTTGTCAATCTAGTCTTTGTCCCCAATCTCAGACAAAACTCTATATACATGTGCTCCCCTGAAATAGTCACTAAGCCAATCACCCATTTCTGAGAAGCTGCTCTGGGCTCTGTCAATAACCCAACAGTCTTTGGTCCAAAGCAATAAAACCTAAAATTGAGTTTAGTACGTTTACATGGATGTGTAAATCTATGTGAAATGAAGACCTGGAAATAAGGCATGCAGCAAACATAACCTGGTATGTGCTATGTCTCAATAAGAGCTAATGCTGAAACCAAAGGGAGTCTATAAACATTCCCCAAATAACCATTATATCATTGTCAAGATGATGATTACAGTTACATTATCATAGCTAGTGCTTAGAGAACACTTGAAGGTTTTCCAAACACCTTATACATGTGAGCTCATTCAATATTTTGATGACTTCATATTTATACTGTCTTTACTTTATAGGTACTTGCTGTCCCACTTCCCTTTAGTTTGTATTTGTCGGTTGGCCCCCAACCCCCTCTATTGGGGTATAAACTCTTTATGAGTGGGGCTGTTTCATTTCTTGCACATGTATCCCTGCTTTTGCCATAGTACCTGGTATATAATAGGTGTTTAATAAATACGCAGGTCTTTTAATTCCTAATCTGGAAATCCAGAGCTGCCCCTTCACCCCAGATGCCTCTCATCCCCTCCCAAATCTCTTAGAAATAGAGATGTAACTACAAAGCTCAGTCTCAAGTCTCCCTTCTTCTCCCACCTCCCTTGTTCCAAAATATCCCTAGCTAGGGACCTATCCCAGATACAAGAGGGAACCATCAAAGAATACAGAGCAGTAAGCAGAGTGTTAAGGTTAGAACTATATTTTAACAGGCATTCAATGTGCCAAGGAGGATGGATCAGAGAGGGTAATGGTTGGAAGCTGAGAGACCAATTGGAAAGCCATAATCCAAGTAAGTAGTGGTGAAAGCCTGAACCATGTACATGGAGAAGAGATAAAGGAAAAAATCAAATGCTGTCCAAGTACAATAAGTAAGAATTGGCCAATGCCAGAGCCTTGGGAGTGAGGGAGAGGAAATGGCCAAGGATAATTCCAAAGTCATAAACCTGAGTGAAGAAGGAATGATGGTACCCTGAAACATGCTCCCCCCCTTCCTAGGAAGTGAGGCACTCAAGGTGAAGAAAGAGATCATGCAGGGATTCATCTTACTTGAACATGTTTGTTTTATACAATGTATTTTTAAATCTTAATTTGGAGGAAGAGAAGGAAGTAGCAATGGTGATGAAGGAGAAGGAGGCGGACCACTGATATGTGTGTATGTGTACATGCACACACACACACAATACTAATGTAGTGAGGAAGGAGGAAGTGCTGAAAGGAAAAAAGCAGGGCTACTTCTAAAGTAGTAAATCTTCTAACAATGTGATGAATTCATGCATGCTTTTTTAAAAAAAATTATTGTATTTTTAATGGAATAAAATTTAATTTATGGAATAAAAAGCATTTCTATAACACAGTATAATAAAAATATGATTGTGCATGAAAATGAAAATTTATTACACACAACTTGCTATTCCTCTGAAATATATAATAAAGTTATCAAGTAAATTTCTTTTTTTTTCTCTTTTTTCCCTCTTTTCCTCCCTACCCTGGAGCCTAATGGCTACCATTAGACACACACACACACACACACACACACACACACATACGTGTATGTGTGTGTAGATCTTTTTTAAAAAAAAGAAGCTTAAAGGAACAGAGGTCCTCAATTCCATATTCAAAGCCTCTTATCTATTTTGTATATGGAAATTCCCATGATATTTTAGTGCTGGCTAAGTATACAGTAAGATGAAAAGGTGATGCCACTGAGGTGAGTAGGGGAGTTTAGAGGAGGCCTGGATTTGGGAGGAAAGAGAATGAATTTCTTACTGATGGGAGATGCCCATTGCACATTCAGGTAGAACCTTGCCATGGACAGCTGGCCACCTTCCCGTTTCTTTGACATCCTAAACTCTCCAGGCCCTCTTTACCATGCAGTAGAAAATTACTTAAGTATTTTTAACAACTTTTAGCAAACATTTCCCCCAAATAAGGGCATAACTTTGGGCAATTATTTTTCAGTATATACCAAATGAATTGATTTTTCTTAACTTTCAACAAGGTCTCATTTTAGAAGCACAATCTAAGCATCCTGGCTCACAATGTAGATAGTTCAATGCCCCCTTAACAGAACGTAACATAAATGTGAGGTGTATAGAAAATAAAGTTCATGTCACTTCAACAGAAGATCTGCTAGAATTTAAATAATGCTTCAAGCCTTGTAAAGAACTTTACAGATTTCATCTCACTTGAGACCTACAATAACCAATGGTTATTATCACTCCCATTTTATAGATGAGGTAAAGGTAGTTGAGAGAAGTTAAGTGACTTACTCAGGGTCATACAGACCACTAGTAAGTATCTCAGTCAAGATTTGAATTCAGGTCTTCCCATGTCACAGTAGAGAACCCTGTCTATAATAATATCTAACAACCTCACAAAGCAATTACGACACAAATGAAAACTCAAGAAACAGGAAATTCAGACCAGGAGGCATGGTAGAAGCTTATGCATACTCATTGGAAATTGTTTCCCAACACATTGCCCTCTCATAAGGGTCTTGATGGCCCCAGGATGGCACTAACCTTACAACAGCATGGGAATCTGAAATGAAAGTCTCAGATTAAGATGGGAATATTTTAGACTGGATGGAAAGACTGAGTTTTAGAGTCAGGGAAAATGGGTTTGAATTCAAGCTCTGCCACTTCCTACAGGAACTCAAGCAAGTCCTGTAACTGCCCTGGGTATCAGCCCCTCATCTGTAAAATGAGAGGATGGACAAGATGGCCACTAAGGTGACTTCCATCTCTAGATCTCAATTTTTATGATCCTGAGGGCTTGCCTAGCTCTAACATTCAAGAGTCATTGTAGGAGACCCCCGTTTTAGTCTGACCCCCATAAATGTAGCATTTACCACATCCACTCCAAAGATAACTCAGTGGGGACCAGCCTGCATTCTGCCCTGGTTTTATCACTGCAAGAAGTCTGCTCAACAAAGTGATGAGCATAGTGATTCTATGGGGATGGTGAGAATGATTAAGAGAATCCTACTTTAGAGAATGATTAAGAAAATCCAATTTTGGAAAATCTTTAAACCACCCTTTGTATAAACAGTTGGAACGTCGATTTCAGAGCATTCTTTTTCATTCCTGAGGGCCACACTAAGGATGTCTACAAGGTCCAGAGTAAGCCAAGTAAAGCTAGTCTGGTACACGCTCACAAGTGACACAGTTGAGCTTCATCAAAATGTCCCCTCATTCAGAAAAGTGACTAATTTAGAACCCTCAACCCATCGCACTAATCTGGAATAGATGTTTCATTCTCATCAAAATAAAATTCCATTTTTAAAAATTCTCTGCCACTGTGAGATGCCGGGAGAGTCCCTTAACCTCACTGAAACTTCACTTTCTCATTGGCAAACTGAGGGGTTTGACAAGATGGTCATTACACTATGATCTTGGAATTCTTTTCTTTTGACCTTTTTCCCTCAATGACTTTACCTCAAGACATACCTCACTAACTATGTCCTCTCTACTACTAGATCAGGTGTCCACCATGGCAATGGTCACATTAGAGCAGGAGCTCATAACTAGGGGTTTGTTCATGAATTTGTTTTATTTTGTTCTTTTCTTAAATGCTGAAAACTCTATTTCAATCTAATTGGCTTCCGTGGTAATCGTATGTGTGCTATTTTACACATTTAAAAAGGTCCATCTGAGAAAAGGTCATGGGCTTCACCAGAAAGCCAATGGGGTCAATGACACGTCTTGCCTTGGAGAATCTTGAGTGGCCTTATAAGGGTGATGGAAACCAGCCTCCCAAAGCTGGAGAAATAAGCAAGGTTCAGTGCTCATAAAGGAGATGGGCCTAACACAGAATTAAAGAGACAAGCAACAAGTGAAGGTGAGATTGAGATTTTCAAAGTAAATTAAGATTTGACCCAAATGAAACCTCCTTGGGTCTTCAAAGCTCCATGAACACTAAAGGGCTCCCCATTGCTTGTGTTGTCCAACCACCTTTCCCCATGAATGCCTAGATGTTCTCTGATTTCAGACTAGATCTGACCATCCTGGAGGGTCTCTGGAAGCTATCAGGCTGTTTTCCCTACCTGGTTCCCCCTATGCCAGGAAGGGAAAAAAAGGCTAAATCAGTGAGAATAAATCCATCTGAGACTGGGGGAAATGGTAAATTTTTCCCCTCTGTGAAAGTTGACAAACTGCCCTATCCTTTCCCTCACCCCAGAAAGTCATTAGGGAATTGAGTCAACGTATGGAAGAAACCAAGATTAGATCCTCCACTGAGAGATTCATTTCCCAGATGAATACTCAAGTACAGTGGGGAGAGATAAGAACAGAGGGTGGGGGGGGGAGGAGAGAGAGGAGTTTTCTAGACTTTCCTATGCTCTTCCACAGTCCAATATCATTTTTAAAAAGTTGACTGGAATTCCCAAATTTCATTGCCTGACTGTAGAGATTAAGATGAGTATTGACCTGCCTGACTTCGACCCAACCAACACAGAGTTCATCCAGTCATTCACTTCCTCTTTCACCTCAGTGAAAACACCCAACTTTAGTGCATTTTCATTACAGGCTTTTCTCAGAAATGATGACGCCCCTTAAGACAACTTTCCGATGCCAGAGGCAGCAGGTACGCTTCTGCCTCTGAGGGTAAGTCTGCCCCGGCCTCAATTACCTGTCACCTCAAACACTCGCTTCTTGAATGAAGTGACAACATTTCCATCCTTCCGCCTGAGTAAGGGACTGCTTCTCCTCTCTGTCACTTTCTGTTTTAATCGGGATCGCACCTTCAAGTTGGGCTCTGAGGCTGGGGATTGAGACAAAAAACAATCGATAAAAAATTTTCAAATAGAGCTCCAACTGCTTTAATTTTTAAAAGGCTCATCAGTTCTTTCATTGTCTACTCTTAACTTCATCTTTACGTACTGGACCCAAAGCTCTACAACAGTGACTTAACAGGCATTCGGAGTGAAATAGGTCAGTAAAGGAACATTTTTTCTTCTAAAATAACAGTTATGATGATTACAATAGCTGTTACTATGTCCTCATTTCTGGACCCAACTTCAAAATCTGAAAAAAAAAGGATTATGGATATCCTGATGCATATGGATATATGAGCAGAAGACACATATGTTTATAGTATGTCTATATGTATTTCTATACCTGTGTATCTATGCATCATCTCCTGCATAGGATGCAGAAAAAGAGCTGGTCTGGAAATTCTCTACAGGAACAAAGTCACAGGAGAGGTCCATGTTTGCTTGCATAATACACATATACATACATACATGCAATATACATATGCAGATGGAATGATCTACTTACGCACATGCCCATGTTATCTCATATAAAATATAGACATGTATACAAATAAAGGCATAGAAAACCACATGCATACACAAGTATATGAACATGTATTCACACAGAAGAGGCAGGGCTTAAACTAGGACCCACATTCTCTAACTCTGTGTGTGACTATGTTTTTCCCTCGGGTTATCTACCAGAGGATCCTTGGGTTACTAATGGGTAGGTTAATCACTGCAGTGACAGAATCATCTGACAAGATGTATGGCATGACATTGTCCCCTGCTCTTAATTTTCTCAAAGGTGAAACCCAGTAACAGTCCAGATTGGAGGTCTATGTGATTTTAAAGCCTTCTGTCTGACCCATGGAACTAGGAAGACGCCTGCATGCACAGAAGCAGACACCTTATATGGAAGAGGATTTATGGGAGACTGTATCCACTGGAGGTTGGTGAAGTTAATAGTTCCAAGTCTAAGCCCCTTGGAAGGGATGGGGGTGGGTAGGTGAAGGTGGAACTCTGACCACATAACAGTCCCCATTAAACAAGACCTATTGCCAAATGGCTATTTTTGCACTTTCAACGTATAATCAATTGACCCTCAGAAGGGGCTAGATATCACATGGAGATCACAACAACTCCTCGAACACAGAGGCTGCAATTTTCTTTCTGGGTGTGAGGGACATCTTAGAAGTATCTAGAGGTTTAACTTGAAAGAGCAAGGCAATGTCTGGGCACACAGAGGTCAAGACTTAGAATCAGAAAGACATAAATTCAAATCCTCCCTCTGATGCATGCTGGGGGACTCTGGGCAAGGCAGTTAAGTTCTTTCAATTTCCTTTTCTTCATATATAAAATAGGAACGATGACAACACCTACCTCACAGGGACTGCTGGAAGAAGCAAAGTGCCTGAAAAACTGAGCCACACAGCTTTTAAGTGTCTGAGGCCAGATCTGAACTCACAAAGCATCTGAGTGACTCCAAGGCAGGTACCTTGTCAGCTGTACCACTTAGCAGCCCAGTCAGGGAATATCAACTGAATTAGCATCCAGATCCCTTCAAGGACAGCAGATTTGACCTGTGGTCTAGGGAATGACTTAGAACATGACTAGACAAGAACTGGGTCTTTTGTTTGTTCTAAAGATCTAAGGACCAACGACTGTAGACCTAGGAACTGGAAGTCATCCAACAGAATGTAACTGTCCCTCAAGACCCTTGGTCAGTGCCATCTCTTCCATGAAATCTTCCTAAGTCCCCAACCAGGAATACTGATTCCTTCTTCAGAACTACCCTGAATTTTCTCCAAACTACAGATCCCAGTAACTGATCCCCGCTCCCCCAGTCATTTCACCATCTGGGGCACTGACAGCTGAACACCACATGCTTCATGTGTTCCACTGAGGAAAACTGCCTATTTCAGTACTGCCACATCCCCTATTGAAACACTCTACTCTTCTCAATGGGACCTAGGATTTACCTTACCTTTCTTGGTTTTTTTTTTATGTTACACTGTCAAGAAATACTGGTCTGGTGGTTTTCTAGGAACCATCCTCCCCCTTCCTGACCTTTTACACAGGAACTATTTCTTGCCAAGCAAAACTTTTTTCATCCTGTATTTGTCAAGTGGGTTTTCCTTTGGAACCAGATTTCTATGTAGTTAGCTAAGGAAATCCCCTGAATTCGTGGAAAGGACCCTTTGTGGCGGATACAGAAGCATCTTCCACATTCTAGGGAAGAAAAAAACAGTGGTCCTGGGACCAGAGTAGAATTGGACTTTCCCTTAAGTTAGGTTCAGAAATAAAGACTCCACAGGCATGCTTGTTTCTGTTCAAAACCGATAAACCAAGTGCAACCAAAAGGGTAGAGAAGGGAAAACGCCCTAGAGAAACACTATGGGAAAGCTGGGGGACTTCAATGGATTTGTGCATGGCATTCTAGGAAGATGGTTAGTCTTGGGGTGAGGAAGATCTAGATTCAGTTCAAACCCACCTGGGACTGAAAATGTCCCTCAACTGATTAACTGTTCTTATCGTGTTTCCTCATCTCGATAAAGCTTTGCTCCCAGGTCTGGATTGAACCTTGTCAACAGTCAATCACAACTTCATGGAAATTATGTGAAAAACTAGGTTTATTGCAATCAAGGGAGATAATGGATGTCATTTTGCATGTGATGTAAGCTTTGTCAACCTTAAAGCGCCATACTGAGGATGACAGCTGGGACTAGTTTTCTCTTTCACTGCAATGAAGAATTCCAGGCATTCTGCACATGAAGCTGATAAAAAAAATCCAAAGTATAATGCTAAGCAAGGAGTCAGAAGGCCATGAGAATTTGCCATTTTGAAAATTTTAATGAGCTTGCCCAATTCCAAGGAGCTTATTTTTTAAGCATTAGAGTAAATAATCATCATAGTTTCCTGGCCTTTTAAATGTGGAAGGATTCTTGGTGATCCTTTGAGCAAACTGTGTTTCATCTCTATTAAACAAGATAATATATGTAAAGCATTTGACACTTTAAAATAATATGTAAATATTTCTGATATAAATATTTCTGAAAATTATTTGACAGCTGTGGAAACTGAGACATTGAAAAGTCATGTAATTTGCCCAAAGAAATAAAATTCTGGGTCCCGTGTTCCTTTTCCCACCACCCATTTCAGTGCATAAGTATTGACCAGGAAAATTAATCCCACTCAACCAAATAAAGGAAGTTATTTAAGTGAATTTCCCTACCTTTCCCATAACACATATAAAATATGCAAATTAACTAATATCTAAACCTCTATGTCCTGTATATTACCTCAGACACCAAAGCATTAAGCATTTCACAGAAAGACAAGCACTTTAAGATTTCAGCCCTGATTCCATTGTGCTAATTTTGCTTCTGATAACATCACCCTCCAGTCCGCTACCCTGTCTATCTCCAGATGCAGAGACCTAATAAGTATATATGTGTATGTATGTAAGAATATAAGTATATAGACCTACACATAAACACACAATAAATGCATGCATACATATATATCTAAATGGCATTGCCTTTGGCTTCTTCCTTTGAGCTTGGTTTGGGGCCTGATTGCAGCAGATCGCCGTGGTACTAAGCTATATGTGTATTTGGGAATGATGAAGAGGTTCAGAAACTTTCCAGGAACATGTTCTACCAAATCCCAATATGCTCCACTCATTGGGCACACTGCCAATTCCCCTCCTGAACCACCTCCTTTTGTAGAAAGGGTTAATTCTATTTTTAATTCTCAAATGTTCCCCAGTGGCACAAGATTTCCATTCCAGTGACTTACTAATGGGATGTAAATCTCCTAGGCTAGAAGGAGACAGAGAGAGAAGGGAGGGAAAAGGTAGGGAGAGGAAGTGAGAGAGAGGAGGGAGGTGGGAAAGGGGAAGAGACAGAAAGACAGAGAGAGAAGACAAAGACACAGAGAGTATCAGAGAAGCTCTCCCGGTGCCTAAGTGCATTTCAAAACCAGCCTCACTGATTGCCTTCCTATTTTTATGCCCAGACCATCACATTCAGCATTTCAATCAATCACATCAAGAGAAGGCAGCCATGTGCACATGTGTATGTGTGTACATCTGAAAT
Source organism: Potorous gilbertii (assembly GCA_028658325.1). Lineage (NCBI taxonomy): Eukaryota > Metazoa > Chordata > Mammalia > Diprotodontia > Potoroidae > Potorous > Potorous gilbertii. Next base: position 8,276,535 of record CM053770.1, on the reverse strand, counting down.
CCATGTGCCCGCTGAGATAACCTTGCAGAAAAGATGGCTTATCGTTATTTAGATGAAATCAGCCAATTTTGAAATGAAAAAGAAACCTTTAGGGGTTTTTATTCTATCTTACAAAACCAGGAATGTGAAATACTGGGTCAGTCGCCAAATATTAATAAAATCTTCTGAAAATGGCTTTCCAGCCTGCTCTGGAGGAGATGCAGGCACCTGAAAACATTCTCACACTGAATTATTTATGTAAACATAGAGTTGTCAGATAAAATATGGGGCAAGTGACAGGTAGTCATGTCTTCAAGAGATAGGAGCCCAGAAGGCAGAATCCCAGGTCATTTGCTGCCAGTAAGGCAATCAGTCCAAATTGAGGGACAGTGAATCTAATTCCTAAACTTTCACACTTTAAATAAATGTTTAATTAATACAGAAAGTCTCAACAAAAAGTTTCTATGTTGATGGTCCAAAAGCTATTTGCAAATGGTTGTGCATTAATGCTAGAATAAGAAAGGACCTTGGATTTACTCTCTAAAGTTATCTGACCCAGCTCCTACACAGAAGATGAATCCCTTCTGGAATATTTCTCCCAAATGGTTATCCAACCTCCATTCAAAGATCTCTCTTCCTGAGGAGCTCACTGTTTTAGCATTTACCTATTACATGGTGGATCAAGCTTGAATTACTGAAAAGTCCTTCCTGATATCATCCCAAAATCTTCCTTCCTAGAATTTCTCAATGGTCCCAGGTCTGTAGTTGTGGTACCCAACCTACAAGATTGTTGTAATGTTCAAAGGTGATTATACATCAATCAGTCAACCAGCATTAAAGAAGTCATTCATGGGTGCTAAGAACTGTGTTAGACTCTGGAGATTGAAAATAAACACAATACAGTCCTCACAAGTTTGTATTTTAGTTACCTTTTTTGAGGAAGTTATCTAAGTGCCTAATCATTTCATTGTAACCATTCACAGAGCAGGAATCCCTTCTTTGCTCCACTCCCCACTTCAAGGATGAGAGCATAGAGGGTTTTTGTCTGCTTTGTTTTTAAACAGAATATTAATGGCAGCTCAGGCGAGATCCCTGACAGGCCCCTCTTTGTTGGGTTATTGATGAATTTCATCTTGTACAGAAAGTAGAATGCCTGAATCATCAGGGTTTAGTAACAACATTACTGATATTCTGACATCCCCTCCCAATGAGATTGATGGCCAAGTATTAGGGGAAAAGGATTCCTTTTCATGAAGCATGCTGGTTCCCACAACCACTGTTCAGTTGGTAATATCATGTTCTGAAAAATGGATGACTCTGTCCTGATGATGAAATAAGAAACACTCCCAAGCTGCCTTCAAAGTTCAGGTCCGGTGCCACCTTCTGTATCAGATCTGAAAAATAGCTTTGCTGAGCAACCAATGTGCACTAAAACAAGAATTTGTTAAGCATCCTAATCCCTACCCTCAAGGAACTTTTATTCTATGAAGGCAGACAACATACATTTATATAATTCAGTAATAAATAGGTGTAAATTAAATGCAAGGTCATTTTGGTGGAAGGAATGACCAGTGAGAGCATCAGGAGGGCCAGAGTTTGGAGCTCATTATTCTACAAATGATACTGTCCTTCTAATAGAAATCTAATTTCTCCCTTCTATTGGGGGGTGCTCTTAAGAACCAGACTATAAGCTCCTGGATGGTAGAAACTTTTATTTTTCTTCTTGAATCTCCTGAGCCCTTTCAGCGTCTGGCTCAGTTACTACATTCTCCTATCTTGGTATCTCTCCAGAGTCTATCTAGGATATTACCCCCATGCCTTTAATTCCTTCCTTTCTCAACTCCACCTCTTGGAAGTCCTGGTTTCCTTCAAAGCTCAGCTCAAGGACTATGTTCTACATGAGGCACTTCCTGATCTCCCAGCTGGCCCTTCTCCATCCACTACAAATGATTTTCTCATTATATAGTATACATTAGGTATATGTTTCTATGTGTGCATCAATAAAATGTCAGCTCTTTAAGAGAAGGGTCTTTTCTGCCAACCTCACTTCCTAACACAGTGCCAGTCACATACTTGTCTACTCACTGATGACTTCACAAATACATGTGAATACATGTATTCACATATATGCATCCAATGGAAGGTCTCTGCTGCCATTAAACTAAGAGACCATTTGGACAGAGCCACTGGAAGCAGTGGATAACTTTGGAATTTTCCTTGATACCTTGGCAGATCTGGTGTGATCATCTGCTCCAATTTCGAGAAAATATACTGGTGAAATTTGTGAGTTACAAAGCTGTATGTGAATGTTTAGATTTTTCATGCCAAAGTGCACCATGATTGGAGCATGAAAAACAACGCTAATAATCTGAACAATGCAAATTGGGATAGAAACACTTGATTAAAACAACAAAATCATTACAATCAATTTTTCCATGGTTTAAAATTTAAATTTGATGCTTTTTCCTTCTGAGTGACTTTTAATTGTTTTGTCCTTTTAGAACAATACATGACAGAAAAGAATTCTCCTCGTGTTACAAACAGACAGATAGATAGACACCAGAGTTTTTTGGGTTTGCTTTGGGTTTTTTGCCTCCAAAGTAAATTAACATGGGCTTCTGAAAAGACAGCTATATGGGCACTGGACCCTTTTGTATATGAAACATCCCATGCTTAATAATTGGCAAAGATGACAAAAGTTGAGGTGGAATCTAATGGATAAAAGGCTCACCTCAGAACCAAGGGCACACATTGGCTGTGTAACCTTGGACAGCTCCCAGGACTCTAAGGGAAATTACCATGCCTCTGGTGGCCCAGGGTTTGATCCTAAGAATGGTCCTTGACCATGCGAATTGTCACCCATCCCCTACATTCAACTAGCTGACAAAACTTGTCATTCTAAACTCCTTTGGCTCTCCAATATGTCCCCTAATGTCCACTCCCACTATACCCATGGTGGTTCAGGTCTTTATTCTCCCCTTCTGGCCTGGACTATTTAAAAAATCCCAAATTGTTCTCCCTGCCTTGGATCATTTCCTCTCCAATTCTTTCCAAGCAGAGATGTCAAAGAGACATTCTAAAGCGCAGATCTGAATATGTCACCTCCCTATTCAGTTAGAGTTAGTGGGTTGCTAGCATCTCCAGGATCAAATACTATCCTCTCGATTTGACCTTCAAAGTGCTTCACATACTGGCTCTAATCCATCTTTCCATGATGACAACACACAATTCCCATTCATAGATTATGCTCTGACTAAAGTGGCCTTTGTCATGCCCTCTATATATGACCTTTAATTTTTCCTTTGCTGCAGGCTGACCTTTAAAACCTCCCTTCAAGGTTTATCCAAACATCACTGCATCTAAGATGTGTTTTCTATTCTTCTCACTTCTAGATGACTCCCTCCTCTCCTTTCTCAAAATCGTACAGATTCATTGGGTGATATTTTGAATGTTCTAAGAATTGTACATTCTGTTGGCCTCCTGATCAAAGTAAGTTCCTTGAGGACAGAGGCTATTCATTTTTTGTCCTTATCTCCCTGGTCCTGAGTATAGTCCTGGCACACAGTAGGCACTTATTAAAGGCTTGCTCAATTGAACTGAGTAATAAACTACTGAGGAATTTTTGATCTGCATTGCTGGAGGGAGATTATACACTGAGAGTCCTCTATACCAGTGAAATTAACGACTCCACCTAAAGAAAGCAGAAGTGGAGAAAAAGAGATGGAAGGAGAGAATAGGGAGCAAAATCTGGTTCCTCTGTTTTCTAAGGCGTATCAGATTCCCTCCTGAAGTTGGACCTTATTCCAGGAGGTCTTACTGATGAAACAGGAATTAGAACTGAGCCTATACTTTCTAGCCCCTGGTAAAGTTAAGCTTCCTTCTCAGCACAGGCACAGCTCAGAAGGAATGTCCTGGGCATGCTAATCTCTTTAACCATCTGCTGCGTTTTTTCATTTCATAAAGACAAAAAGTTGGATTTAGTCAAACAAAGGCAAATACCAAAACTATAAGTGATCTGTATTCAGATCTGACTTGAACAGACCTGAGACTGTATTTTCTGGAGGTAGCTCTGGGCGAGGATATTTCCTAGCCCAACGTAGGACAGCACCTTCCCGCCAACATCCACTCCTTGAATCATGTTTAGGAGCACTGAAAGAACAGGGTGGCAGATCAACTCTACCACACTGTTTCCCTTATTCTTAAAACTATAAAGGAGCCAATTAAATTCTATGCAGCTTTTCAGTCATTCAGCTTTTTTCCATTGACAGAAATATGTTTTCTTTACTTGTGCCATAAAATAGGGGTAACTTGGTGGCCTGGTGGATAGACTATTGACCCTGAATTCCAATAGGACCTGAGTTCCAGTGTGACCTCAGGTATTACTTACTAGTTATGTGAGCCTAACTAAGTCATTGCTTAACCCAATTTGCCTCAGTTCCCTAATCCATAAAATTAATTGGAAAGGGAAATGGCAAGCCATTCCAGTTTGCAAAAATAATAATGCCTATAGATCATTAAGATTTGCAAAGAACTTTACATGTACAAGGACATATTTGTAAGGTATCTAACCCAGTGCCTGACAAATAAAGGTTCTTAATAAATGCTTATACCCTTCCCTTTTTCCGTATTGCATCTCAATTGATTCTCACACCAAAGCTATGAGGTAGTTACTGTTATTACAGATGAGGAAACTGAGGTAGACAGCATTAAAGTGACTCATCCAAAGACACACAACTATTAAGTCTCTGAGATGTAATTTGGACTCAGGTCTTCCTGAAAGTAGACCAAAGCTTTATCTACTACAAAAGTGGCTCCTCATATGACCTTTTAACCACACACACCATGTTAGTACAAGAGTAAAAAAAAACAGGATTTGGAATCAGATGACTTTGATTTGAAATCCAGTCCTGATACTGATTCTTTGTAAAGGTTACTTCACTATCCCTTGCTAAGGCTCAACTTCCTCATTTAAGAAATAAAGAGACTGACCCAGAGGACCCTAACCTTTCTTATCTCTAACCCTAGATGCTGTTGGAAAATATTTAATGCCCTAACTACTAGAACCTGGGTACAATGGAAAGAGAGCAGGATTTCAGAAAGAAGCAAAGGGTCCACTTTGCTTGTCTTCAGAATGCAATCAACATAAAAAAGTCTTTACTCACAAGAAGTGCTGCACTCACGCCCATTTTTCTTTTTTTAAAGAAAAGGTCTAGAGTTAAAATTAGAGAAAACACCTGTTTGTAGCTCTAATTTGCCACATTTTTACTCCACAAACATGGACCTGATTAAACCGCATTTCCCCTCACATGTTGTCTTTATGTTCAGGCAGATCATTTCTGTTCCTTACAATTTAATTAGCACAAAAGTCAAGGGACTCTACCCTCTGGATGAGCCATTGAACAGGAAGGATGGAGGTCATTACAAAGCAGGAAGACACTCAAAGAAACCATCAAAATGCTGCTTTCTTTTCTTTAGGAGGCTCACAATTAGGGTAAAATTTCAACTTGTTTTGCATCTCAAGCAGTTAATGCACTCAGGGTGGTGCCTCCCCTGCTGCCCGAATTATTGGGATCAGCTTCCAATGACAACATCATTGGCAAAGTCTCAAACTGTTCATCTGGATCCATGCTAAGTGGGGCAGAGAAGGAAACCTGGGCCTTGGACCCTGGAGAATCTGAGTCTGAATCCTGCCACACACAGATATGATGGCAAAAAACTCACATAGTCTCAATTGCCTAATCTGTAAAATGTGTATAATCAGAACATCTACCTCACAGGGTCTGTGGAAGGATCGAATTAGATAAAATCACATGTAAACTACTTTGCAAATCTGGATGTCTAAAATAAATGCTAACATTATTGCTTCTAAAACTCTCTATAACACTTACTGGATCTTAACGAGGTACCGACAAATCAATGTTCTTATCAGCACTGAATTTGGATAGGTTTTCCACACAGGCTCCAAAATTCATGATGTTTTTAAACCAATTTATTCTATTTGGAGGTTTTGATGAGGAAACTGTGAAAGCTGAAGGAAGTAGGAAATGTTAGGCTAAAGAAAAGAAGATATAACTGTCATGCCAAGTATTTGAAGGACTGTCATGGGGAAAAGAAGTTCAAAGAGCCTACTTGGCCTCTCAAAACCAAACCAGAAGCAGAAAGAGCAGAGCTTGGAAAGAGCAAATATGGGCTCAATGGAGGAAAACCATCCCCCGGCAAGAGCTGTCCAGCAAAGGAGGCAGGGGCTGCCTAAAGAGCCAGTGGTGCCCTTGCACTAGGAGCCCTTCTGCCAAGGCCAAAAGAGTGCATGCCCACTTCTGCTCAAAGCAGAAAGGATGGCATGTCAGCTACAAGGTGGATTCAGTGTCCTCTAAGGCAACGTGTTATGACTGACTTGAAATCAGAAGAGGTAGATTTGAATCCTAGGCTCAAACACCTATGAGCTGCATGGGTAAATATAGAGAAGTCATTTAAAATCTCTAAGCTTTAGTTCCTTCTCCATAAAATGAGGGGAAAATAATGCTTGTATCTTCTATCATCCCTCCCACACTGAGTTTTTGGGGGAAAGTGTTTTGTAAACTTTAAGTACAACACAAATGACCAGTCCCGTGATTTTGTCATTTTGTCCCTCCTTGAGAACGAAGGCTAACAATCAGCTGTTATAATCTTCTGCTTCCAGTTTGAGCCTTTCGGACACATCAAATATCATTGTTCCTTAGGCAGAGTTTTATATAGGATGACAGAAAAGACCAATTTTTCAGAATTTTATATCGGCAAAGAATTGATATGATCAAAGGGTGTTTCCAGGCTGGTTCTTCTATTAGATTATGATAATATGAATCATCCTAAGGTCTAATGAATAATCTTTTTCACAATCCAGAAGAAAAATGGTCAGAAATGATCTGAAGACAGGAGATAGACAAACATATTCATTTTGCTTTTAAAAGCATTTAACTAGTTGTTGTCTAAGCTAAAGGATGAATGAAGAATGATAACAAAACCTTAAGGTGCCCAATTATAGACCATCAAAAGTGTAAAGGGGAAAACCACCTTAAACATTTTAGGGCACAATATTACATGCAAATGCACTCACTTAGGTGTCTATAAATGTTTCTTGCATAATAAAATGCAAGAGTAAAATTTCAGTATGAGTTCATTAAAAATGAAACTATAAATACCACTCACTAGCAATGAAAGGAGAGATGATACAACCAGTGACTGCCTGCCCATTTTTCACCTGTGCTTTTCTTAACTTCTCTCCCTCTCCACTTGCCTCCTTGGAAATAACAGCTTCTTCAGAAGCTAGAAATATTTTGTGTGTAGGGGTCTCTGGCTGCTTCCCTCATCCCCTCTTTACAGCAGAAAAGTCTCACAGAATCACAGAAACCCAGGGTTGGAACTCAATTAAATAAGGGTTTATTGAATGCCTGCTTTGGGCAAAGACAAAAATCACCCACGTGTTTAAGGAGCTCACATAATAGAGATTGGAGATTTGGAAATGAAAGAAACTTTTCAAGCCACCAAGTTCTACCCCCTTATTTTATGGATGAGAAAACAAAGTACCAAGTAGGTGAGAGGTGTGCCCAGGGTCCCACAAGTAGTGAGAGCCAGAGGAAGAATTCAAATCTAAGTCTTCCTAACTCCAAAGCCAAAGCCAATCCATAGAATTGGAGGTCAAGTCATTCTAGTTTCTCACAGATTGACTAGTGAGTAGGGCAGATGAACAATCCTTCCATCAACAGTTCTCAAACCTCACTCCTGATTATTTCAACTGAAGATGGAAGATTATTTTTGTTTCCTTTTTGTCAAATTCACATTTCACGTATTCTTTAGTAAACAAGATATCAAGTGAAAGTTCTTTTTTCTCAGCTTCACAAATGAAATAATCTGTGGCATCCAAGAAAATGGAAAATTTTCATTTTCGTTTTTTTCTAGGATGAAAGGACAACTGTTGATTTTCCAATCTCCCTGTCCCTTTGAATGGGATTTCTGTTATCTCTACTATCAAGCACATTTTGGACTCATGGGCAAATCATATTTTGTGAGGTAAACTGTTATTTTACTGCCTAGAAAACTGCATCTATTAAGAAACATTTCATTTATTCATACCTCTAATCCAAAAAGAAAAGGAACACCAGAATACCTCTTCCTTACTTTCTACCAACTCTACCAGTAGGGAGAGTGCCAGGCCTGGAATTGGAAAGACTCATCTTCCTGAGTTCAAATCCAGACTCAGACACTTACTAGGTGTGAGACCTTGAGCTAGTCACTTAACCCTGCTTGTCTCAGTTTCCTCATCTGTAAAATGAATTGGAGAAGAAAATAATAAACCATTCCATGATCTTTGCTAAGAAAATCTCAAAAGGTGTCCCAAAGATTTAGACATAACTAAAAAGCTGAGCAGAAAATTCTGTTGCCTCCGCCTCTTTATTTTCTCTGCTAAGAAGGAGAAATTGTGGTCATAGATGATCCACAATCATCTTCAGTTTTCATTTAACTCAGTGGTTTGGAATTTCCAGCAAGATTTTTATCACAACTGCTTAAAACAAGATCTGAACACCACCCTAGCTCTGGCCAGTCCTCCTCCTGCTTCATCCAAAGAATTTTAAAAAACGGGGAAAGCTCAAAATGGAAGTAAGAGTCCATGTTAGGCAGAAGGACAAGAGTCTGGATAATCAATTTACTGACTCATGGGTCATAATCAATGAACTTTGATCTATGACCATTAACCCTGAGGTACTGTTGTCTACACCTGTGGCAATCTCCATCCCTCACCACCAAAGTTTTATGGAAGTTTTGTGTGCTTTGGAAACCATTCATTTCCTGATCCATGTCCCACATACAAAAAAACACTCCCTTGTAAACAAAGAAAACCAGTTAAGAAAAACCCGACCAGCAGCATATACAACATGGCACAACCTGCAGCCCCCAGCTTTTCTATTGAATATATGTTTCATCTTTCATCATCCAGAACCAATGTTCACAAGGCCTTTCATTTGCATTCAGCTGCTATGGTACCTTTATAAAACAGTTTTTTTTTCTTTCTGACTCTTTCAATTTAATGGAAATGAGAAGAAATGAATTTGTCTCATATTGGAGTCACAAAGGAGCATCCTTCAAATCAAGGGAAGAAGAAATCTATAAGAGCAACACAACTGAAATTTGGAGAGTTTCCATGTTTAGGAGTGTTCTAATAATGCCTCACTCTTTGAATGATGTGCAGGAGAGTCAAAGCTCCCTGAAGGCAGGGATTATTCTGTTTTATCTTTGCATCTCAACATTTAGTTGGTCAAAACTAAATAAATGTATTTATTAAGTACTTACTATATGCTAGAAACTAGTAAGTGCCTACTAAAAAATGTTAATTGAAACAAGAATAGGAAATCTGTTTAGGCAGAGGTGTTCCCAGCATTGGTCAGGTACCCAGAAAGCACCTGTGGATGACGCCAGACCCCACATCACACTTGGAGTCCTTGGGAAATATGAATAATCAGGACATACCTTCACCACAATATTAACATGAGTGTAGAAACTGGCAGAGTGTGTCCAAGGAGTGATATCTATATTTGGGAGTGTGAGTTGGCCCCTATACAATTACCCCAAAGGACTTCCTTTCTGTACTAAAAGGTCTCTTTAACTGGGAAAGGTAAAAAGGAAAGGTTTTCAGAGTCCATAGTTTTTCTTTTGTAAAACACCTGGAGAGCAAGGATCATTTTGGTTAAATAAAAAGGTTAAATAAGGTGGTACCAGTTGTCTACCAGTTCCACAGCAGCCAAGGCAATAGAGATAGCCTGCTCTCACCATCATATCCCCTAAAACAATGGCGTCTGAGTGTGCAAGTCTGTGTGTGTGAATGTGTTTGTGTCTGAGAATGTGAGTCTGCGTGTGTGAGGATATGTGAGTGTAGATATCAATGTATGTGTGTGCAAGTATGAGTGTGTGAATGCATGTGTGTGCATGCATAAGTGTGTATGTGGGGGGGTAGGGTATGTGAGCACATGTGTCAATGTGTGTGAGTACTGGCATGTATAAGTGAGTATATGTGAGCATGAGTGTGTCAATGTGTGTGCGTGTGAGCATGGGTACCTGTGTGAATATGTGTCAGTGTATGTGTGTATGTATACATACATATATACATATATACATATGCATACATATATACATATATATGTGTGTGTATGTATTCCTTCATGATCTCACACTTGGGCCAGGCCATGCTGGACTCCTTCATTTTTTTCTGAATGTCACCTGGGGCTCGTTCTTCATTAGGAGGTCTAGACTCCAAAGATGCCACAGAATTGCCATGCCTGATATGGTTAAAGGATAATCCATGAAAAGCTGAAAAAGTTCTTAATGAGCATCTGGTCTCAACTTTTTATAGTTAGGACACAGAAATAAAACAACTTGGCCAAGATCATACAGTGAGTAAATGTCAGAAGTATGAAGCAATCATAGATCCTTCAAGTGCAAAGCCGAGGCTTACTCCTGCTCCCCTCCTTCATAATCATGCCATAGACAGCTTACAATCTCTATGGGCCTTCCTTTCCTCACCTATAAAATGGAGAACTTTGGGGACTTCAGGGCATAAATGGCTTTTCTTTTCTGAATCTCAGGGCTGCCCTTTCACAGACCAGACTAATGACACAAAATACAGATGGTTGGAGGATTAATGAGGGTAGTGGGAAGGTGCACAGTGGGTAGGAACAGGCTGCCACACTTCATAAACAAGGAATTAGGGTGGGGAAGCTGTTCAAGGCTGCCCTCAAAGAATCCTAGCAATGGCCAGTGTTTATATAGGGCTTCAAGACTCACAAAGTACATGTTATCTCGTTTGATGCTCACAACAACTTGGGGAGGTCAAGGCTACGAAAAAACTGAGGATGGAAGAGGTGAGGTCACTTTCCCAAGGTCACATGAGTCCAAATTTGAGCTGGGGTGTTCCTGACTCCAGGCCCAGTGCTCTAACCATTGAGCAACTTCACTGGTTCAATGGACATCTGAAGAAAGTTCTGCGAGTGACGTGATGAGAGGAATGGAAAGGAGTGATGGCCCATGGGTGATATGGTGAGAATTCCCCTGTGGCAAACTCCCAAGATTAGGGCGAGTCACCTAGGATGGACTACAATCTATACCTTGGAAGGAATGCCTAAACCAGCAAAATCAGGGATCCACTGGGACCCCAAGCACTACAGTTGAATAAGACAGTTCTGCTTTTTTCCTGGCTTTCTCTAAACATTCAAGTTCCCTTCATTGCCACGATACATCAGTAACTTATGAAGCAGTCACACAAATCAGCAGCCATTCACAGGGCTGCACAGTGCAGAGGGTCCTGGACTGAAAGGTGGCAAGACCTTCATTCAAATCCCACCTCAGACACTACCTTGCTAGGTGACCCTAGGCAAGTCGTGGCACTTCCTGGTGGCCTCAGTTTCTGTAACTGCAAAATAAGGTGCTTAGATTCAAGATTATTTTCAGCTCCAGATCCTGTCAAATTTTGGTAAATATGAGTCATGCCTCTGATTCACAAATATGACCACTGAATATCTATCCCTGCCCTCTAAGGTGGTAGGGAAATTAAAAATAGAGTGGGTATTAATCAATTGGCTGGAGAATACCAGGGTGACATTAAAAATATGAGAAATTCAGAGAAAAAGGAGAAGACTCCTACGAACTGATGCAGACTGAAGTCAACAGAAGCAGTAAACACTATACAGTCACACTAACGGCAACATTGTAAATGAAAAACTTGCTGCATTGGAGTCAACGTTAAGTAATTATACAGACAAATCTAGTCCTCTGAGAAAAGATAAAGAGGGATCAGACGACTGGAAGGTTGCATAGCTCATAAGAAACTGTCTCTGTATCATCAGCTGGTTTTGCTTAACAGTTTTTATTACAAGGGAAAGCTCATTTGGAAGGGGCAAGGGCATAGCTGGAAATGATATTCGTGTCAAAACAAAAAGCATCAATGCAGCTCTGTTTTTTAAATAAAGGTAAAGGTGAGTACCCCTCTCCCTGCCCCCCACTTTGCTCCCATGCACATGCCATGTCAAAGGAATTTGATCTTTTTCTTCCACCATGCCTGAGATTAACATGGTATAGAGTATTCTGGGAGTCACAAGGGAGGAGGGGCGCTCATTGGATCAATTTCTGGCCTTCTAAAGAAAGAAGGCTTCTCCCCTCAGGCTGGAAGATTTCTGAAGCACCTTGTCTCTCACATCCCATGATTCTGCCACAATAGACTGGGGAAAGGCACATTTTTATAAGATGATACACACCCAATTTCCGACTAGTCCACATGGAAAATGAAATTGGCCTTCCAAAACTTGAGCCCCGTTTTTGGATTCTTTCCATCTCTGAGTCTCATTCTGGCGATTCTGGGCATTAAAATGTGTGTTTTAATGAGACTGGAGGAGTCCCATTAGCCCAGAAGCCTGATTTATATGACTCGTAGGCTCCAAGGCAATGGAGGTCAGCCAGCCCGCTACCTCGCTCAGGCATCAGAGGAAGGCCAGCTTCCCAAGAAAGGATCTCAGGAAAGTAATGGGCAGAAGATTGACTCAAAAATGCACCCATTTTTTATGATGCATTTGTATATGAATCTCTACTGAGTTAGGTCACATCAGGACCCCTAACGCAAGCAGAAATTCTGTGAGAAATCGACAGGGTTGCCAAGAGTCCTGAAGCCAGGAGCCTTCTCTTCACATAATGTGGTGATGATTCAGGGCTCATTGTGGTTAAATAGAAAAGAGCTCTGCCCCTTGTGCCAGAGGACTTGGGTTTGAATCTCAGTGTTGAGGTTTCCTGCCTGTGTCACCTTGGGCAAATTCTTTCCTCTCTCTAGGCCTTAGTTTCATCCTCTGTAAAATGGAGGAAGGGAATGGCTGAACTAAGTGTTTCCAAAGTTCCCCATATATAAATCTACATTGGAATATTAATAAAATGGTGGGGGGGATCTATCCAGGACCAAAATGAGAGTCTGAGTTAAGAATGACTATGAGTCAGACCAAGTCCATGGGATCCATGGAGGACAGACCTCTCATTTTTCAGGTGAGGAAAAGGAGTGCCAGATGGAAGAGATCATTTGCTCAGGGTCCCACAGGTAAGAAGAATCAAAAGTAGGATATGAACTGAAGTCAAGGAACTTGAGGGTCAATGACTCCCCAGCAGTCCACACCACAAAGATTCCCTTTGTTGGGCTAGTCTAGATTTTTAAATGGTGAATGAGAAATAGACATGGAGAGAACTGAACCCCCATGTTTCTTTGTGTCTTTATTATACAAAGGTCATCCAGAGATGTCTGAGTAGGGCAATGTTCCTTTTGAAGTGCGAGATTCAAATGAGAAGGCATCATAATTGTTTTATCTGGTCTTTGAAAATAACAGTTACCACAGTGTACATCATCTCAACCACCTTTCTTAGCCAACAACTGAAGGACTGTGTGCTGGGTTAGTCAGAAAACAGTCAGAAAAACACTTTCTGTTCCTATTTGGAATTAGAGTTTAAAGGGGATTTTGTGTCTCCCTCTTTTCTTTACACAGGGAAAGGACCATGGGTTGGAGCAGCATATATAATATCAGGCTTGACTGATGGTTGTCAGTTATACTAAGCTGCTTTTTTCTTTCTTTATTAAAAGGAATCTGTTATAAAGGATGGCTTGCTGGACAGGGAAGGGAAAATATACCACTCAAAAGGAAAGCTATTCACACCAGTTCATCATTGTGTCGCTTTTAATTTTAAAAAAAGGGGGAATTTGGAAAGATCATCAATAATGCCAACAAATCCCAGGATCCCCATTTAAACTAGCCAAGTCCTTCCAAATGCCAGTGGCCGCAAGGGGTTCCAGTCCTCGGGGGGAGGAAGGAGAGAGGTCCACCCTGAGTAACAAAGGTCAGATTTCTGCAGGCCATGGCCCTTGTGGAACTCAAAGTGCTCCTAGGCTATCATTGTCTGACGTGGTCCCAGGGGGTCAGGGGTGGCTCCAATCTGTCCCCACTGCTGCAGGGATGCCCCTGTGGTCCCTTTAATTAGCTTGGGGTCACCAAAATTTTGTTATCCTGGCTCCTGTCACCCCCACCCCCACCTCCCGAATCTACCCAGTAATTTTTGGGAACTCAGTGCTGATGTCTGCAAGAGCAGAAATGAGCTCAAAGATGCCAGTTACCCTCAACAAGGGACTGTCTTGTCAGTCCCCATCCACAGGCCCTTTACTGAATCCCTGAAAGAGCTGGATTGGCTTTGTAGGGACAGAGAAACAAGACTCAGCTTGAAGATGTTTGTGATCATGGCCCTCATCCTCTGGGAAACTACTATTTATCAGCCCCTGGTTCAGATTTAAATAGATTCTTCCTTAAATAAAATCCAAAATTCCACAGAGATGTATAGAGACCATGTTTTCAACAAAGGCTCTAAGTGCTGTATAAAAAATGTCCATGTTAACCACATCAGAGTCCCTCAACTTAGGTGCATTCAGACATAGGCACAATTTTAGAGATGTTAGTGTATGCACATATATGTATGTAAATATTACATTCCATATACATGTATGTGTACATGTATGCGTATGTACTATACATATAATTGTGTAAAATGCACATCACATTTTTCAAGAGATGAGATTGTGTGGCCCACTTTTAATTAACAAAGTATCTGGTCAAGCATTTTAAATCATGCCCCGAAAACATCTGCCCCGAATTATAGCCTGCTTCTCCATTCAGAAAATGGGAATTGAATTAAAGAATATTTGGAAACCCCTGCAGAGATATGAAAGCATTAACAGCTGCATGAGAACGTAACTGTCACAAAGGCAGAAGGTTTTCAGATCAATAGACAGCCACACTGTCCATGTCTATGGGATTTTTAAAAACAGACAAGGAAGGAGAAAGAAAAGAAAACTTTCCTGCAGAAAACAAGATGGTCCCCTCTCAGGCTGCACACCCCAGCCCCCACCCCCTCTTTCCACATGAATCCCTGCCCTGGCACACACATTCTGTGTTCTACTGTGGACAGAACGTTGAATAAAATGACAAGATCATATTGACAGAATACTTAAAAAAAAAAAACCTTGTTCGACAGTAAATCTACAACACTGTCTCAAAGAGAAAAAATGAATTGTTTGTTTTCCATTTTTTGTAACAAAAAAAAAAAAAAGCTGTTCTCATGGAAATGGCTGAGTGTATATTCTAAATCTCGATATGCTTCTCATCCTGAGGCAGGAGGCCTATCCCAGTTTGTTGTTTTTTCCCCTGGTTTCAAATGCCGCTTCTTTTCAACATCAGAACCAGCCTGGCCATCAGTCTCCACCCTCCTGGAGGTGGAGACCCATTCAAAGGCAGAGGCCCAGCAGGGAGCCAGCTTTCTCCTGGGCGTGTAACTGTATCACTCATCATCAGGCAGCCTCCTGCCATCAGGAGCCAATGTTTTCTTTCAGTGTCTCCTTGCATTCCAAAATGCCAGTCATGGCCCTAAGACCCCAGGCCACAGCCTCCCTGTCTCCCATCACTGGCCCCTACAGAGGAACAGGGCAACTCTGTCCAGCCTCCAGCCAGGCCTCTGTGGCCAGCACTGCTCCCAACGGCACATGGCCAAAACTTACCTTTTGTCTAGAATCTAGATCTTGCCTCCCTGAATGTGCTCAGCAGTAGTGAAATTCAGTTGTGGGCATGTGCGTGTATGTGTGCGTGTGTGTGTGTGTGTCTATAGATGAGTATGCAAGTACTATTACATGGGCACTTGTAAGGAAATTTCATCTAATCAGAAACAGAGCTGACTGACAGAGTAGGAGCTAATAAATTCACATTAACTTGACTTGAATCATGGTACATAAAATAGTTCTTCTCTAGTACATGAAACCCTTCCTTTTGATTCCTTACTCAAAAAGGGCCCACCTAAAAACAAAATAACCTTCAACCCCCCTCTAAAAAAACCCAACTTCTCTACCTAGGACACACAAAGTTTACATAAACTTCTTCTTGGAGGTAGGGAAAACGTCTTTCCCCTTTCTTACATGCCTCCCCCACACAGGAGGTGCTCCATAATTGCTTGATGACTGAGTTAAAGAAAATAGTTTCAGTGCTTCATAACATATATATATGGCACATGATTACAACAGTACATTCATATGCTTGCTGTAAAAAACGATGTTAATATCACCAAGCATTTATTAAGCTCTTACTGTGTCCAGGCATATGGAGGTTTATACATATAAGAAGTACATAAAGGATTGAGAGAAGCACGGGAAGATTTACATTAATTGATGAAGATCTAAGTAAGCAGAACCCGGAAAACTCCTCACGATAACTACCACGATGCAGCCACAGCAACCACATGATGCCAAGTGAACACCATAAAATGACAATGAACAAGTATGGGGACCCAGAAAAGTCTGAGCAGACCACCAATCTTGTCCTTCCTTGCAAAGGTGAAGGACTATAGGTGTGGAACACTGCATACAGAGGATGCCCATTTTTTTCAATATGTTGATTAATTTTGCTAATTTTTTCCCTCTCTTTTTTATTCACCACAGTAGCTCATAGATCCATTTATGAAGGGATGGAGGGGGTTACTAACCAAATCAAAGGTTTTCCAAAACAGTGAAGAATGAATGCAAAGGACTTTCAGCTTTATTTGTCCTGTTCTATACATTACATATGAAATTCTGCAAGGAATTAAATGTCTGCAAACTCATGATCTGAGTGAAGTTAGAGTGCAAACTCTTTTTTCCAAACCTAATGTCTTCTCAGAAGATCTGGACAAGAGAGAAAGCCTTATATTGTTTGCTGAAGCACCATCTTATGTGTCACAATAGCACAAAAGAGATAATAAGGTGGAGGCTTTCTAAATCTCATTTGAATAAAAGGCATAAATTATCTTTGCCTATATCAGAGTTAACACAGGGAAGGAGATGTGTCTAAATGGACACAGAAAGTAAGAGAAACAGCAAACAATTCTGAATCTGAGAGGAGTATATAAATTCTAAAAACCAGCTCTTCCATCTAAGTTAATTTGAGCTGATGGGCAAAGAATTTTCCAGAGTTCTTCCTACAAAACTGATGGACAAGTTAATCAACCCCTCTGGGTTAGGTTCCTCCTCACTGAAAAGGGAACCAGTAAGCACCTCTTTATTCAAGGTGATTTAACAACAAGAAAAAGGAAGGAATGAGAATATTTTCTTCTCCCATTCCTACCCATCACTCCTTCCCTCCAGTCTTCAACAGGTGCATGCTGGTAACTCATCTGTAGTCACTACACATTGAGGAAAGATGTTAGGGATGCCCACCACATAAATGCTAAAGAAGTCTTTTCAGTTTCACTCTTGAATGCTGGAATGTTACCCAAAAAAGAACCAAGAAGCCACTCTGTAAGTCTACATCAGGCCAAGTAACTGAAATAATTTGAAAATATGAAATTCTCTTAAAAATATAATAGAAATTAAAATGGCAACCAAAATTAGCTTCATTAACACCCTCTAAACTATCCATTTGAAGCAGATAATTCTACTAAAAAAGACCGCTATGAATAGCTTGATATATAAATAAAATATAAATATTCAAAGTAGATCAGAGCAGATATATTCTAGGAATAAATGTTGAACGAGTGGTTAAAACCTTTTGATTCATCACTCCCCATGATCATGCCACTTGGCTTAATGAAATGCTGCCCTGACTTGAGTTTGGAAGCCTCTTTGTTAAATCTACTCACCAGTTTTTCGAAGTGGGAAGTCATCCTTTGTGTCTTGTGCTCCAGGTAATGGGTATTTGTAGGACGGTGAGGTTCCACTCAAGGGTGGAGAGCTTTGATCTAGGGAAGTGTGGTGAGCTGCCCTGCCAAACACAAATAAAGTCCCAGTCAGCAGCCCTCCAGTCATCAAGTGACAAAGACCAGACGTTACTAATCAGACACACTTTTCACTTAATGACATGCTCGTAGTCAGTTTTACTTCTTGATGTAAGGACAAACCTTGGCCTCACTTGACCACTTTTAATGTGATGATGTATTATAGGATAGTGCAATATTTAGTATTTAGTAGCTTTAGTAAAGGATCTTACATTCTACTGGATTCCCAAGAAAGCCCATTGTACATGTAGTAAAATCATGCAGAGGTCAGTTCCACCAAACTTTCTACAGCCCTCAATTGCTACGTACATTTTATGTTTCTCCAAAAAAAACATGCTAGTAAAGGGAGAAAGGAGAACTCATCTGTTGAGGGGCACAGATATTTGGTAACTGAGAATGAGGTCACCACAACATAATTTTTCAAAAATAATCTTTATAATAAGTGCATACTGCAAGAGGTGAGAGCTGTCCATTAAACAAAGAGCTAACAATGTTCCTCTAGTTTCCAGGGAAGAATAACAGCCTTATGGCTTATTAACATCTGTTCTCCTAACAGAATTGGGAACAGTGAATATGCCTTGATGAGAAAATATGCGCTGCTTGTCCTGAGAAGCTTGAAGGTAAGAGTGGATCCTTGCAGTGAAGCCCTAAAGCATTAGTTCCTGTGCACAATTTTACCAGTTACAGGACTTGGAGAATACATCAACCCAACAGCTTTCCTGTCCTACATTTCATCTCGCTACAAGCTCTGGACTAGACCCAGAAGGACCTGGATTCGACTTTGGCTTCGGCACTTATCAGCCACAAGACCCTAGACAAATCACCCAAAGATTCACTTTCTCCATATGTAAAATGAGAATATCACCACCTCCCGAACACCGTCACTTCAATGGGGGGTCATGAGGCTTAAGAGAGAGAGTGTTTCGCCATTTTCAACAACAACATAAATGAATTGGTCATGATTAGTAGTAGTAATTATCTATTATTGTCAGACTAATTTCTGTTAAAATGATCACCCCAATGGTACATGAGGATTACCAGGAAGAATACAGCGTAAGTGACATCAGAGTAGATCAAACACTGGCGCCGGTACCAGAAGGATCTGGGTTACAATCCTGCCCCTAACACTTAAGCCCCAGTGTCTCCAACTGTAAGATAAGGCTAATGATAGCCATTTAAATGGCACAGCTGTTGGAAGAACCAAATGGCATCATATATGTAAAGCTCTTTGTAACGCTTCAATACTTATACTTTAATTTTAATATTAAGTCGACCTAAGCTGGCCCAGGCTAAAGTTTTAAATCTACTGAAAAGATCTGCCACACAGGCATGTTTTATATCTTTTTGAGAACTCACTTTAGAAAAAGAACCCCAAACACACATGTATCTAATAATTGCAGGCAAAATGGCTGCTCCTCATCATGAGTGGGTCATCCCCACTGAAAACATCCCATGGCCGTCAGCCCTGTCCCACCTCCTCCTCAGGCCTCCTCACATGATCATGTTGTGCACAGTGATCTGTTAAAATGATGTCTCTGTCTTTC
>CM053770.1:8245865-8256677 GCA_028658325.1 Potorous gilbertii | reverse complement strand
TATCATTTATCTCTTCTGGAGGAAATTTTTCTCTTTGACTCCCCTAGCCCTTGTATCCTATGTGGCTGAAGGCTTTGGTTTTGCTGTTCTACTCCCAGTGTGCCTGCCCAAGCCAATGATGGGAGGCCAGCAAGGGTGGCAAAGGAAAACAGCTGCATGCAGAAACCTACGTGTACCAGAGCTTGGGGTGTCGGCTCACGGAATGGTTCTTTCCATTGGTGGGAGAGTCCTTGGTAGCTGACTTGCTCAACAGGAACTCCTGAAGTTTCTGCTTCACTTCTGTGCTCGCCACTGCTCCTGCATCACACAAATACACAAATACAACGCTAGAGCCAAGGCTTCCTCCCCTTCTCCAACAACCTTCAAAGAAATTTAAAAAAAAACAGCAAAACGAGAAACCCAACCACCACCAAGCAGTAAAGAGAGCTTTACTGCTCAGAAAGAAGTAGCTTTCAGATTTCAAAACCCAAACAAGCCAAGCTTGGGAACTAGGCTCTTTATCGGCCCCAAAGTATTAGTGGACCACTGGCTATGTTAAGATTGACAAGTAGACCTCATGGTATTTGGGATTCTCATCTCTCCAGCTTTACTTTCTTTCAAAATTGAAAATAGTTTCAAAGGATTAATACATTGAAACTGACAACTTTAATTTCCCAAGCATTAAAGAAATATTTTGGGGGATGAAAGAGCTGTTTTATAACCAGCAGTTTGGGGAAAGAAGAGACTATCTTTTCTGGATTTCTCATTCTTTATTACTGTCATAGAGGGTCTATAAATTCCTCAAAATAATGTGTTTAAAGGGGAATTTAAGACAGGTGATTTAGTTATTTCTCAATATTTTACCCAGTCTAGCTAATGAGACTGTTCTGTCCATCTGCGGTCCCTGTTAATCTTCTCATAGCTAACAATGCTTGTCCCTTATGAGGTGAGACAGCTGTGGCCAGCATCACCAGCTCGAGAAAGCACTCGTGAAACTCAGCTTCAACCTGCTTCGAAAGGGGCCTCATTCAGGGAATTATTTGGGTCTGTCTCCCTCTTGTGGATGCTGCTTTGCAAAGAACCTTCGTTCCAGTCTCCCTAAAGCCCCAGCCCTAGGATGACTGCAGAAAACCTAGAGGCTGGGGAAAGGGGCAGGTGGGCTGGGGAGGACTCCTTATGGAGACCTCTCCATGGAAAGACACTTAAGTATCAGCTAGTTAGGACTCTAATCATCCAAAACAAACACAGGCTCCTTTTCCCATGCACTCAGCATGGTGGCTTAAAGAGATCGCCATGGCTGAGGAAGAGATGCCCAGAGAATGAAGATGTAGGTTTAGAAGTCTCTCCTCTTCCATTGATTTTTCTCTGAAACCAGACCCACGGGAGAAGGGCCATTTCCTTCCCACCAGATTCTTTTCTGTGTGAGGACAAAGCAAGTGCAGAGCCAGGGTGGGGGTCAGGGAAGGCGCCAGCTTGCTGGACCAAGCCTCTTACGTTCGCGCCCTCTCTCCTTGCCTCGGAGAGGGGGCAGCTGCTGCTGCTCCCGCCGGTGCCTCTCCACCTCCTGCTCCTGCCTCTGCTGCTGCTCCAACTTCTGCTCCTTCTCCAGAAGCTCCTGCTGCTGCTTTATAGCGAGGAGTTCCTGTTGCAACTTGCGAGAAGAGAAAGACGTGAGAGTTTGCCACAGGCTCAGGTCCCCCTGCTGTCCGCCAAGCTGGACTCTTCTCCCATCTGGGCTCTGAGGGAGCTTTGCCCTTCTTGGTTAATGAACTCAAAACCAAGTATCATCAATAAAAGGAGGGGAAAGAGAATGATGAAGAGGGGAGAGAGAGACAGAAAGACGAAGAGAAAGAGAAATGAAAAGAGGAGAAGGAGGAAAGGAAGAGGACAGAAGGGAGAGAAAGAGAAACAAAGAGGAAAAGAAACATGGGAAGGGAGAAAGGAGAAAGAAAAATGTGTGGCTGGCCCACATAGTGTATTGCGAAGCTTTTTCTGATGTCCAAATCCCTGCTCTTGCTTCAGTGGGAGATGCAGAAAAGAGGAGAATAAGTTAATGAAATCTGAGTGAACTGGTACCAGTGTGCCTGAACAGAAAATTCAAATCCCACCAACGTAGATTCAGGCAGTTCACAAGGGAATTGCTCCCCAACATTCCAGCAGTCTGCATGTAACCTCTCCCCCTCAGACTTCTCTAGAGCCTTCTCTAGAACAGCAGCCTTCCCTGCCCCAAGTACAGAGTCTGACCATCATAACACACTGGGAAGATTTGTTTGATGTTCTTATCCCTTCCCTTAATTGTCAGTCTTCCAAGCTCTTCCGAGCAATGTCCAGCTGCCATTAGAGTTCCTGACCTAGAACCCAGGCCATGGAGAGGAATGGAGGCTGCATCCTGAGAAGAGTTAGCCACTCACTATCTCCCCACTTTGGACCTAAAACTCTATCATCATTAATCTGCCCATGGAATAAGATTTCAACGTGGATGTAGAATCTTTTAGCCAACATCCTGATTCTTTTGAATTTAAACTTCTCCAAAACGGACAGCAAACAGGACTTAAATAAATGCTATTTCATGGAATGTGTTTCAAGAACATAAGAATGCATATCTGTGTGTGAGTATGTGTATGTCTGTGTGTATATGTGTGTCAGTATGAAAGTATATGTTTATACATGGTTTGTGGAAAATGTGAGTATGTGTGTGTATGTAAGTGGGTGTGTGGAGGTGTATACATGTGGGGATATGTGTGTGAGCATGAGTATGTATGTGTGCATGAGTGTGCAAGTGTGACTGTGTGAGTCAATGTGTGTGAGAATGTGGATATATGGGAAATGTGGGCATGTGCATGAGTATGTATGTGACTCTGTATGTGTGCAGAAGTATGTGTGTGAGTGCGTTTCTTTTTGATTGGATCTGTGAATTCATCATTGAACAATTTTTAAACAAGTCATAGGCCGTCAGGGTGCACTGGAAAGAAGGGCTGAGGATTCAGTCCTGACCCAGTACTCACTTCGTATAGGAAACTGGGCAAGTCTCTTTACTTTTCCGAGTATCCCTTTCCTCATCTGTGAAACTGGAGGTTTGCCCTGGGGCCCAGAGGTCCCTCCCAGCCCTAAATCTCAGCTCCTTTCACATAGTCAGAGGTACTAGGCTGACTCATAGGATGGCAGCATTAGAAGCTGGGCAGCTGAATGGGAGCTTCTCTGGACTCCTCACAGCCTGGAGGCTCTTCCATCTCCAAGGGGAAGATCTAGTCATGGTGGCTAGTGCCATTTTGGGCAGACCTCTTGATCCCAAGTACTCGCAATTAGTAACAACCTTCCTCATTTGTTTTCTTCCATAACTTGTCTAGTGTCTTAGCCCAATCAACAAGTATTGCCTATGTACCTGCCATTCCATATCCTCAGGAAGCTTACATTCTATCTGGCATCTTTTCCCTCAGTCACAAATATAACAAGTCATGCCTGGGGGAAGGAGCCCACAATGGGTCCTCAAGAGCAGGGAAGCACTTTCCTTCCTCTACAGAAATTGGTTGGGCTTTGTTTGTCTTTCCTTGCAGCCTCCAGAAGGCTCCAGAGAAGTGTCACACCCCAGGGACCCCTAATACACACAACAATTGAAGCATCTTCCAATGGTCACTCTATGATACATAACTTGAGAGAAGCTCCGTACATTCAACTGGGTAAGACTCTCTAGAAGTGTCTCTTTCATTGTGGAGAAGGAGATTCCCAGAACGATCATGGGACCATGGCGTTAAGAGCTAGAGAGGATTTCAGAACCAAAGCTAAGGCCATGTTCTTTCTAGATGAGGAAAGGGAAGCCCAGAGAAATGAAGCAACTGGCCCAAGGTCACACAGTCCATGTATCATGGCTCCTTCACTCCCAAACTAGGTCTCTGTGTACTACACCACACTGCCTCTTACATCATCATCATCCTCATCATCAGTCATCATTGTCACTGTGGTGATCACTGTTATTAATGACAACCACAGCTAACAAGTTTTAAGTAACATAGATACAATACAATGCCAGGTCCCTGACTCCAAGTATGACACTTTTTCGCCATACTGTCAGTGGCTAACTGTGTGGCCCTCAGCAAGCCTACTGAGGCCTAAGTTTACTCATCAGTAAAATAAAGGAATTGTCTCTTTATGTGAGGAAAAGGAACCAGAAACTAAGGGAGTGTCCATCAACTGGGGAATGGCAGAAAACACTAAGAAACGTATATATGGTAAAATATTACTCTGCTCTAAAAAGTGATGAAGAGGATAGTTTCAGAGAACACAATTTATTTGAACTGATGAAGAAGGAAGGAGAACAATTTATATTTTAACAACAATATTGGAAAGATAAAAACACGGACCAGCTGTACCTTCAGAGGACTCATGATAAAACTTGCCATCCACTCTCTGCCTGAGAGGGGACAGATTTGACTGAGACATATTTTTGAACATGTCCAATGAAAGAATTTTCTTGACTATGTATATTTTAACAGAGGATTTGTTTTTCTTTCTTTCTTAATGTAGGACAGATGGGGAGAGCAGAAGAGAAGGCAGGTTTTTTACAAAATAAAAATTTGATTAAAAATAAATTCATCAAAGTAGCTGTTCCAGGCATGTGGTGTTCCTTCCACCTCTAAAGCTATATAAGCTTATATTATGATTCATATTACTTCTCTTTCCTAGTACCAGGCACAGGATTCTCTGCTGCTTGTGACCCATGAGGTTCATGGATAAATCCAACATCCTCAGAAGAGCTTGGGGCATAATCAGGCCAGGGTTCCCCTATCACACACCTGGGCATGACCTGTGTGTGTATGCTTCTTCCTCCTGAGTCCCCCACCATGCCTGGTCATGAGAGCAGCCCCTCCCCAAAGTCAGGAGAAAGGAGAAGAAAGCATGGGCTACCTTGATGTGCTCCTGTAGTTGAGCCTGGTGCTGCCTGGTTAGGTTCTCATGCTGCTTCTGGAACTCCGCAATGAGCAGTTGCTTCTGCAGATGCTGCTGCTGCTGGATGATTAGAAGCTCCTGCTGCAGCTGCTTCTCCCGCAGCACAGGGTCTACCATGGGCATCATCATTCTGAGATCTGTCCTCAAGTCCAAAGGTGTGACAGGGTCCAGAGCCACCGGAACCTCCGACTTCACCTCCACTGCAAGGCAGAAAGAAACAAAGACACTTGGGAAGATGAGAGCAACTAGGTGGACATCCTTGAAAGCCCAAGCTTTAGGGGAAGGGACCCACAAAGGCCTATGAGTCATTTCCATACAGCTAATGTCATAATGGCAGGTGTCAAATCAGAAAAAATGAAAATTTACCAGAGAGAAAAGCATCCTGGGATAGCAAACATACTCCTGGTTCTAATGTCGGCAAACAATATAACTAGGGTCAGGCAAATGGTGCTTCTTCTTAGGATGTTGAATTTTGTGGAATCTCAACATCTTTGAAACAACAAAGCTTGGCACCAAGTTATTGAGAGTCAAGCTTCTCCCCACGTGCTGCTGTAGCACATGTACAATCACACCCACACCTCAATAACAGCATATACCTCAGAATTCTGATCAAGAGACGCATCCTCCCCCTTTAAGTAAAGAAGTACGTTGGGCCACTTTTGTAATGCTTGATGTAGGTGCAAAGATTATAGTTAGAGCTCTGTGCACAAATGTGCACCTTGGAAGCATCTGTGGTGCTCTTCAAAAGGAACATGGAATAAAAAATAAAAGCAATGCTGAATAGGAGTTCAAATGCTGACTCTGATTCCTCCGTTTCTCTGGGTTTCACTTTCCTCAGCTTAAACTGATGAAGGTGAAATAAGTGACCTCTAAGAAGGAGCCTCTAGATTAAGTGGATTGAGGAAAGGAAACTGACATGGAACATAGTAAACTAATTAATTCAATAGGACACTGGCTTATTCAAACATGGCTGAGGGATCTCTAAAATGAAATGAAAGAGAACAATCAGTTTAAAAACAGAAAAAAAGGTGATGACAGGGAAGGAATGAACATTTTTACAGTCCCTACTATGTACCAGGCACTGTGCTAAGCATTTTACAAATATTATCTTATTTTAACTTCATAAGAATCTTGAGAGACAGGAGCTATTGTGATTCCCCATTTTACAGATGAGGAAACTGAGGCAGACAACAGTTCAGTGACTTGCCCAGGTCATAGAGCTATTCAGTGTCTCAGGTGAGATTTAAATTCAGGTCTTCCTGATTCTAGGGCCAGCCCTCTATCCACTGAACTACTATTTGCCTAAGATTTAGGGACTCCCCACTTCTTTTTCTAAATTGAAAACCCAGCCTAGTCTGGCTCCATTCCATCTTAGCAGACTCATTCCACACTACTCCCCTGCACACACTCTATATTCCAGCCAAACTGTACCAGCCCCCTAAAAGACAGTCCTCACTCCTTAAACACAGTTTGCTGCCCATGCCTGCCCCCCTCACCCCACCTCTCCCTCTTGGGACCCAGGGTTTACTTCAAGACTAGACTTAGGAGAAAGTTCTATACAAGATCTTTTCTGATCCACTCCCCGCAAAAGTTACTCTTTTCCCTGAACCCCAGTTATTATTCAGAATATATTGTGCCTTGGCTAATGTGAGTATATGTTGTCCAGACCCATTTCCAGCAGAATGCAAGCCTCTTCAGGGCGGGCACTGTCATTTCTCTCTGTTTCTTAGTACCTAGGACAGCATCTGCCCATAGAAAATGAGTAATGAAGGCTTGCTGAACTAACTGGACTTGATGATCAAGGAATAAGTCACATATGTCAAAGAGTAATGGCTCCAAATGGCACAGAATCACAGTCTGATAAGATCTGAACCTTGCTCCGACCCAGCTCAAATAGGAAAGGAACCCTCATTTGGCTGTACTGCACAGGGGGTCAGTCAGGTGGTTATTCAGCCTCTGTTTAAAGACTTCCCCCAAGGAAGAAAGAGCTCAATATTGCTGGCTGCCCACACATGTACATCTATGTACATGTGTATGTGTGTAAATATATGCACATGCATGTATGTGTAAATACATGTATACTTGATTGACAATCTTCTTGAGTTCCAAATTCTCTCCCTCCTTCCACCCCTTCCCCCTCTTTGAGAAGGTAAACAATATTATATCAATTATACAGGTGAAGTTATGCAAAATGTATGTCCACATTATTCATGCTGCCAAAGAAGTTTTAAAAAATTCCTTCAATTTGCATTCAGAACTCATAGCATTTGTCACCACAAGTCCTTCAGAACAGTCTTAAATCACTGTACCGCTGAGAACGGCTGAGTCACTTATGGTTGATCATTGTACAATATGCCTGTTATTATGCACAACATTCTGCTGGTTCTGTTCACTTCACTTTGCATCAGTTCATATACATCTTCCCAGGTTTTCTAGAAGCATCCTACTCATCATTTCTCCTAGTACAATAGTATTCCATCATAATCACAGGCCACAAAAAGAGCTGCTATAAATCATTGTTGTACTCGTGGGTTCTTTTCCCTTTTCTTTGATCTCTTTGAAATACAAGCCTAGAAGTGGTATTGCTGGATCAAAAGATATGCAGTTTTATTTGCACTTTGGGCACAGTTAGAGATCATCCTCCAGAATGGTTGGATCAGTTCATAACTCCGACAACAATGCATCAGTGCCTGAATTTCCCACATTGTCTCTAACATTTGTAATTTTCCTTGTCTGTCAGTTTAGCTGATTTGATGAGTATGATAAGGGACCTCTGACTTTAATATTTGCATTTCTCTAATGGTGATTTGTAGCATCCTTTTTTCATTTGACCATCAATAACTTTGATTTCTTCTGAAAACTGCCTATTTGTATCCTTTGGCCATTTATCATCTGGGAAATGTCTCTTATTTTTTATAAATTTGGCCCAGTTCCCTGTATATTTGAAAAATGAGTTCTTTATCAGAGAAATCTGCTGTAAACATTTTACCCCCAGTTTCCTGTTTCCCTTCTAATTTTGGCTGCATTAGTTTTGCTTATACAAACCCTTTTTAATTTTATGTAATCAAAATTATCCACTTAACTTCCTGTGGTCCTCAATACCTCTTCTTTACTTATAAATTCTTCCCTTATCCATAAATTTGACAGATACAATTTTCTATGCTCACTCCAATTTATTTAGGATATCACCCCACTGCATCTAAATCATATATCCATTTTGACTTTATCTTGGAATTTAGTGTGAGTTACTGCTCTATGCCTAGTTTCTACCAAACTGCTTTCTAGTTTTCTCAGCAATTTTTGTTGACAGTTGAGTTCTCACCCCCAAAGTTTGGATCTTTGGGTTTGTCAAACACTAGATTACTCTGGTCATTTACTATTGCACATCGTGTGTCTTGTCTATCCCACCACTCTATTCCTGAGCCAGTAGCAGATTGTTTTCATGATTATCTCTTTATAATGTAGCTCAAGATCTGGAACTGCCAGCACTGACTGTTCTCATTATTAGCAAGGTTTTCCTGTGATCCCACTGCAGCTTCCGTGGCTACTGGTTCTGCCCTCTGTGACTCAACAGAAGAACGAGCTGCCTCCTTGTGGAACAGCCCTTTCCATGCCTCAATGCAGCCACCAGGCTTCCTTTGAGTTTTCTCTTTTTCAGCTAACTAGGACAACATCCTTCTATGAAGCCTCATCTACCATGGACTCAAGGCCCTTTCACAACCTGGTTGCCCTCTTCTGGACCATCTCCAGCAAGTAATGTCCTTAAACTAGGTTCTCAGGCCAGGAGGCTGAAGTTCTTCCTAAATGAAGTGGTGACAAAGACTTTCATCCTATAAATATGTGAGCTGGAGTTTCTCTACTCCTTGTAATCTCAGTTTCAATCTCTGCCAAGGGGTTGGCCTTAAGCTCAAAGGTCCTTTTCCACTTAAAGATGGAGGTTCAAGCCACTTCTTACCCCTTATCAGAGACATTGTCATAGGGATCACTTTCAAGCCCAGCTTGGACTAGATGGAAGAGGACTTTCCTTCCAATTTTACAATTCTGTGGTTACCTCCAAATAGCCAGTCCTGGATAATGTCAATGATAGCCTCTCCTCATCAGAGTTCAAAAGGCCATACTGCAATCTCCATTCTTTACATGGAAATCCCAATAAAGAGAGGTCAGAATTCAGCCCTATAAACACAGAACTCAACGTTTAAAGATGC
The DNA here is from genome assembly GCA_028658325.1 of Potorous gilbertii. Taxonomy (NCBI): domain Eukaryota; kingdom Metazoa; phylum Chordata; class Mammalia; order Diprotodontia; family Potoroidae; genus Potorous; species Potorous gilbertii. The sequence goes on along the minus strand of CM053770.1, from coordinate 8,247,549 downwards.
ATGGGGTATATGAGACCTCACATGTCTATTTTGTCTGGTTTTCTTATAGTCAATAAACTGGAAACATCAACCCTTTAAAACATGCACACACAACACACACACACACACATACACACACACATACACAACCAGTTTCCCCTCCTTTCCAATAAACCGCCCCCCCAAGTCCCTGAACCAGTTACTGTAAACCTCAAAGAGTAATCTGCCTTCTTAACCTACTATCCCCACAGAAATGATTGGGTCTAACTGCTTGCTTTTATTCAGAGTCTAATCACTAAAATTGTGAAAAATCACCCTCAACTTACCCAAAGTGCTAGTGATTATAAATAATTGCCCCAGACCGAGAGAAAGCGGCAGGCAGGATCCCAGCCTTTCATCCAATTTATTCAGCAGCCATCCACATTCCATTTGTCTAGACTAAATATAGCAGCGTTTATACAAGAAATCAGGAGTGCTACCCAGGAGCAAAGAAAAGACATGAATATTTCATCAAATACTGGGCGGTGTGGCAATCAGCAGATGGACGGAGGAGCTCGGGGCTGGTCATCTCTGGTCTGCTGAACACAAGCCTGCTTCTTGAAAAATGGCTCATTTCTGGCCAGTCTTCATCAGCTCATGGGACCAAAGGTATCCGTTCTGGATTTGATTTGTTTTTTAACATAAATTGTGACAAAGGCTCATCCCTCTCAAAAAAGTGATGGGATTTATTATCTCTTCAGTGAAGAGATAATAAACTGAACTCAGAGAAATGTGAGCAACTCTCTGCAGGAGCTGGCTGCTTCTGGATGGTGCCTTATATTGGATTCCTGTGCTCATAACAGGAGGGTGTGGAAACCACTGTCCACAGCCACAATTAGCCAAAACACAGCCCACCAAGAAACACCAATCAATATGCATAACCCCAGGAAATGATGAGGTCAGACTGTCCTCAGCAAAAGGTACCCTTTGTGTCTTTAGGGATTCAAATGCCTCCAAGAACAAGTGGCTGGTTGTGTAGAGATAGAGAGAGAAACTAGACATGGAAAAGGAATAGGGAACTCTTAGGTGAGGGAAAGTCCTTCACCAATGCCACTTGAGACCGACTTTATCACTTATAATCTTAGAGAATTTTCCAAATCACTAAAAGATAAAGGAATAAAATTAAACTTCAGTCAATTCTACTCAAACCACAGTTTTTATGGTGTCTCTGTGTTTAGTACTGTACTAGGATGTGGTAGAAAAAGGTGAATCTTCCTTTCATGAGTCTGTGTGTTCTATTAGGAGACAATATCATGATCATAGATAAATTAATGTTATCTATCTGTAGCTATATACATACACACAGTTATACATATATACTATTTATACACATATACAGACATATCTATATCTATCTATATACACATGTATATGGCTATATACACATACTTGTATATATACACACATACATACACATACACACATACAATAAAAGGAACTGGAGAGACCAGACTGAGATTCCTGTAGGATGTGACTGTTCAGTTGAGTCTTGAAGACAGCAGTCAGGGGTTCTTAGAGGCAGAGGTGGGAAGGGAGGGTGTTCCCAGGTGAGAGGATGGTGTTCAGCAAGATAAGAGAAGAAATGCTCTGTCTGGGGAATGACACAGAGGCCGATTTGTCTGAAACACAGCATGTGCCTGGTAGAATCGCTCTGTAAAGTTAATTC
>CM053770.1:8217228-8238963 GCA_028658325.1 Potorous gilbertii | reverse complement strand
TCTATATTCACAGCTGCCTTAATTTCCACTAAAGGCAACACTTTTCTTCCAAACTTCCAAACTAACAACGTTGGGCTCCTTTGATTTCTTCTCCTTTCTCCTTTATGTTCGGCCCTTTGCTCAGCCTTGTCATCCTAAGGCTAAATGTTGCTTGTGTCCACTCCCATGACCCTCATCCTGGGCCTCATTTCTTTTCTTATGGGAAATAAATGAGAATCTGACTGGTCCTCTGCTCTCTTTTTTCCTCTTTCCATATCATCGGAGACACTTGTGCCATAAACTTTCATGGTTTCTTTTTGCTCCTGAAATTAAACTCAAAGCCCTCAGCTAACACTCAGTGCCTTCCAGCCAGTCAATAATGATAAAGTGCCTACTATGTTCCAGGCGTTGTGGATACAAAGAAAGGCAAAAGGTGCCCCTGCTTTTACAGAGATCAAGCTTTCTTTCTAGACTTCTGCTTCCTATGACTCTCCTACACATACTCCACGAGCCAGTTAAATAAGACAATTGACCTCTTTTTCAGAAAACAGCACTTTCTACCTCTGTGCTTTTGCCCATGCTTTTACTGATTCCTATTATGCCTTTTCTCCATCCCCCTTCACCCAATCTTACAAACCTTACTTTCCAAAAACCCAATTCAATTGTGACTTCTTTCATAAAGTCCCCAGATTCTTCGTGCCCCAGATTGGGGCAGCTAGGAGGTACACTGGATACAGCACCAGTGCAGGAGTCAGGAGGACCTAAGTTCAAATCTCACTTCAGAAACTTGACACTCACTGTATGACCTTGGTCAAGTCACTTAACTCCCATTGCCTCATCCTGGGTCATCTCCAATCATCCTGATTAATATCTATCTGGTCACTGGATTCAGATGGCTCTGAAGGAGAAGTGAGGCTGGTGACCTGCACAGCCCTCCCTCACTCAAAACAAAGTCAAGTGCAAGTCATGTCACCATTTCTCTGATGGCATCGTCTTCTTAAGCAACGGACGAGCACACACAGATTCTCAATCTCAACAGCTTGGGGTGTCCCCCTTCTTCAGATTCCCCTCAGGCCCAACCTTGTATCATACCTTTGTGTACTTCTCAAAACCTAGGCTCCAATTAGACTGAAAAATCCCTGAAATGCTGGGCTCACAGACTTAGAGCTAACACTGATCTATCTAGTATTGCAAGAAAAGAGATTTGCAGCTGGAGAGGACCAGAGAGGTCAAGTAACCCAAGACCATCACTTCATGTCTGTCTTACATATCCTCTTCAAGCACACAGCATAGCAATGGTCTCATTCAATTCATCTGGCACTTATTAAAAATCTAATATGTGCCAAGGACATATGCATTCATCTAACATCTATTTGTTAAATTAATTTAAGTATCCAATATGTTGGTATGATTTCTTTTCTTTTTCAATTATCAAGCATTTACATTTTTCTCCTTCCCACCTCCCTCTACCCGCTACTTGATGATGACGAAAAAGATGAAGGCAATGAAGATAGAGAAGAAGAAGATAGAGAAGAAATAATAGACAAAGAAACAAAATTTGTAAAAAAAAAATGTATTCTCCAGCAAAACAAATTTCCACATTGACTATATCCAAATAAATATGTTTCATTCTGTACCCTCAGTCAAGAGATGGCCTGAATTTCTCCTCAGTCCTCTGGAACCATGGTTGCTCATTGCAATGGTCAAAGCCCTCAAGTCTTTCAAAATGATTCATCTTTGCATTGTTGTTGTTATAATATATATTTTTCTCCTGCCTCTGCTCATTTTGTCTGCCCAGGCTCATGTAAGTCTTTCCAGATCCATGTGATTCCCAGAGACAATGAGGCAATATTTCAAAAGTTCTTTAACCACATGTTCAGCAAACATAAACTACTGTGATGAGTTACTTGCTCATAGCTTAGTCTTTGGATTTCACCAAGCCTGAGTTTATTGACTTGTTCTACTAATTTCAAGAACGTCCAGCTGCTTTGTAAAGTGAAAATAAATGGGAAAATTTGAGTCTATTGAGCCAAAAGCTCAGTGATTGGGTACATTTTATAAGTCTTACTAAGAAGCAAATAGCTTCACATATGTTCCTGCTTAACCTTTTCTATTAATCTGTGGCAAGCTCTACAATTATCCTGTGGGCTGTGAGTCAAACAGTGAACTTGTCATCATCTTTTTGGGTTTATATGACAGAGGACGTCATTGTTAAAGCCCTGGTCCAAACCTCCTGGTGATTAAGAATATACAGAAAAAGCCTCAACATACAAATAAAAGGAGGGAGAGAGGGAGTTGATGAATGCTACTGAGTACACAGAAACTCCAAAGGTCAAAATGAGACATGCCTTGGGAATATTCGAGAACAGTTTTATCTACCTCACTCTCATCCAAGAAACACTCTCCAACAGATGTATGGCCGGGCAAGGGTTCCATATTGCAAGATCAACCTCATGGGTGACAGTAGTTTCCAAGGCAAGTGGTTAAGGCAAATATTTCTCTAAAGAAATCAGACTGAGAAGGACCAATTAATGGTCCATCAAATACTTTTGCCCACTCTAGGGAAGTAGAAATCACATGATCATTTATCTAGAACAAGGAGAGACATCAGAGACCATCTAGACCAAGTCTCTCATTTTATAGAGAAGGAACTCAAGTCCCAGGAGGAACACAGCATCACTGATCAAAGGCTGGAAGAGATCTCCGAAGTCAACAAGATCAATCAACTCATCTCACAGATGAGTAAACTGAGGCCCAGAGAGGTCCAGCCACTTGTACAGAGTCACACAGGTATAGTAGCTGAGCCATGATTCCACATAAATCCCTGTGATGCCAAGTCCTGTACTTTCTCCTTCCAGTTATTATTGTAAGTACTGCAATCAAATTTGCCAACAGCCTGTCCCTATAAGGAAAAATTACTTCCAATTCAGTCTTCCTGAGCACAAAAACCAAGAGCAGCCAAGAGCAGGATTTCAAGTAGAATTCATATCTCAACAATCCCTCTGGCTGCGTGGGATCAATTTTTAAGGCTTATTCCTTCATGATCGCATTCCAGATCACTATTTTTGCCAAGAAGAAAGGTTCGCTGCATTCTTCAGATAATCAGGCACAATTGCAAATCAAATTATCCAATTCCAAATCTCTATTTTCCTCTCCAAAATGAGTCTTAGAGAAAGCCGGTCAATGACTAAGCCTTGTGTCATTCTCCCAGCTTCATTAGGGGAATGTTCTGAAGTCCTTCACTTTCATTGCAATCAGAACTATCATTTCTCCAGGTTATTTTAAGCCCTGGCTATGGCTAAAGCAGGAAATGCAATTTTATTCTGAGGCCCAGACATGTCGACACAGCAGAGCTTGGCTCTGGTTTTATGGGCTATCTCCTTACATCTAACTTGGGTCTGGCCCAGGGTCCTTGGTGAGTGCAACTCCCTACCTCCTGCTCCCGGGTCATTCTTTCCCAGGCCTGGGGAGCACTCAAGCTTTTTTGTTGGATAAAGCTATTCATCTCTGTATATTATGCAAAAGAATGAGTCTTTCTTTTCATCTTCCCTGCTGTCTCATTGAAAACCATCCTCAGGAGGACAGCAGAAAAGGCCCAGGTGTCAAAAGCATTAGAGAAAAAAGAAAAAAAAAAAAGGAGAACAGAAAACCTTGTTGTGACAGATGCCTCCTACTGAAGCATTCATCATCATGGTCTCCTGGATATTCCTCTAGCTTAATCAGTAGTATAATTAACCCTCCTGAGGCAGGCCAGCAGCCACAAATTATGCTTAGATATTTTAATGCCTTGCCAGGGATGCTATTATCAGAGAGTATCATTATTGCCAACAACAGGTAACTTCATCCTCACTCTATGGGGCCACACAACTTCACCACCTAAAATCAACCAAAGTGAGATTCAGCGAGGGCCCAGTCAGGGCAATGCAAATATCTACCAGAATACCACCACACCATCCTCCTGAGGCAGGGGCCCAGAGAGGATGGGGTCTTCCCCTTGTCTAAATGTCAACTTCACTACTGCCCACCATTCCAGGTAATTTTAAGTAAAGGAAAGGGGACTTCCTCTAAATATGACACAATACTGCTTTGTAAATTGTCTTGGTACAGACTTGTAATTTAATTCGTACAGGGAATTCCTGATAGGAAATTCCTACCACTGAAGCAAATGGACAAATGGTCTGTAATGTGTAGGCTCAGAGATCTGTCCTGGGCTTTGAAAAGTTCTGTGATCACACAATTACTATGTGACTGAGGTAAGACTTGAACCCAGGTCTTCTGACACAGGCTTTCTGTCTACTGTACCAGGCTGCATTTCAACTATGTGTTTTTAAGAAAGAATACTGACATAGGAGAAGGAACTATTAAAAAAATACCAAAAATCATAATGTAGCAGATGGCATTCTGGACTTAGAGTACAGAAGATCTGAGATGAAATCCCATGTCCCAGGTTCAAGTCACTTCTCTAAATCTCAGTTTCTTCAGGGGATCATAATGCCTATAAAAACCTACCTCACAGCATAATTGTGGGGTTCACATGAGATCATGAATGCAAAACACCCTGCAAACTATCACTGACCATCAAGAGCAGTTATTGTTCTCAGAGGAGAAGGGTAGGTTTCAAGTCATGAAGACCGGAATTCAAATCCCAACTCTGATGCTCACATGACTCTGGGCATCCTCAAACTCGATGTACCCCAAGGACAGGGTCAGCTCAACAGCTCAGACTGGTAGAGGATATTCCCACACTAGGAGTTCCCCACTGTCATAACATCACAAATCCTTAGTGTGTTCCCAAATTATCAATTAATCAGCAAGTAATCATGAAGAGAATACAAGCACTGTGAATCAAACAATCCCTACTCAAAAGGAAGTTACATTCTCATAATTATAAAACATCTATTAATATTTTTTATTTAATTATTTTTTAACCTTCTTGGCCAGGGTTCCCTGTATTTTCTTTATTTTCTTAAAACAATATATGTGGTCTAAGTACTAATCTAAGTATTTGTACATCTCATAGTTAATTCACTTTCATGGTAATATATATTTATGCAAGACTTTTATTCAAAATACTAACATATGTTAGAACCCAAGTTAAATTTGAACAGATGCTATGGACTAGATACACAAAAGGAATTTATATTTTGTCATTTTGTATTCATTTGGATCACTCCGCAAATCTTCATCCTGACCTTAAATTCCTTATATTAAAAGTAAAATGTTGTATCTAAATCCTAATAAGAAAAAGAGACCTACATGAACCTGGAGAATTAATAGTGTCATCTCTTGAGCTGTGAATGCACAGCACCCAGCTCCCAAACTGGCCCCAATGACTCCCTTTGGTGATGAGTCCTGTAGACTCGATGAATGAATTTCAACCAACTTTCAAGCATCTTGGCTCCTTCCCATCTTTATAGAAGGTGGTGCCTGAAAGCAGATCCTTCCACAACTATGGAAATAACTTTAGAAAGAGGAAAACATGAAAAGTTCCCTTTAGCATCCCCTTTTCCCATCTTCCTCCCTTTTTAAAATGGAAAATCAACACTTTGACACCTTGCACCATTCCTGCTCTTTTCACGAACAACAGAATAGATCCCAGCAGGGGGAAGAAGAAAATGGACCATTGTTCTAAATGGTATAAATGGTCAGCATGAAAACTAAAAGATGGGGACGTTGGAACACACGTATTCAAGAGCTGTGTTGACTTAATGGGAAAAGAATGTTTCTCCCACTCATCCAAATGAGCTAATTAGCTGAGATAAGACCACCCAATAAGCTGTTGCTTGGCAATTTCCATGATAACAGAGAACCTAAAAATATATAATGTGAGCTTGGTTCAAAATTCCTACTGCAGATAGTGAATGAAAGACACAAGGGAGGCAGAGGAATAATGTTGAAAAGGTCCTTAGGGATCACCTCACCTTAACCCCCATCAGTTTCTACTCATTATAATGCATAACCCTAATTAGTACCACAATATCACCTGTTAATTAAAATAGCTTTTCACTCAACTGTGAACAGGTGGGTCACTTGCGATTTCATTCTCGTTTGAACCTGGGCTAGTTGCTGGGATTCCTTCTAGCTTGGGTCCTTCTAAAAGTCCTTCTGCACAGGGATCCCTAAATCAGAGAGATCAGAGTCAAGGACTTTATGCCCCAAATCTAAATCATGAGATTTAGATTTCACATTTGGAAGGTGGAGCCTAGGGTGAATGGGGCTGTGCCTCAGTGTTTTAATCTAAGAGTGGGGAAGAAACAAGGACCACAAGGCACAAGCTGCCCCCACACGTCTCTAGGGGATGGGCCTCCTTCTAAAACAGGACCATACCCATGTTAAGCCTGCCTTTCACACAACCGTGGAGACCTGACACCTCCCCTGGGGATGTCCCCAGTATTTTCCATGCCACCCTGTAGTACCTGAGGCTTTGTTGGGAGACAAGCCTTTTCTCACCTTTACTCCAGCTTCCCCCAAGCTTCCTCCACCAGGTGGAATTTCCACAGCACACCCCGCCCCCCCCCCCCAGGACTTAGAGTAGTTACTCTTAAAATTACATTTTACTTCTTCACATCTGCCTTTGGGAAATCCATGCAAGTTGTCATCTTCTGGGTCCTGCCCAGTGATTTCACTAGGATGGGGAGTTCTGAGGGAGGAAACAAGACTCCATCATTGTGGCTCAAGCTTTGAGAGTCTACAACTAAGTCTTAAAAATGAGCCTGGAGCACCGAAAGCCTAAGGAATTGGCTTCAGCTCACATGATCTTTACATGTCAAAGGTGACATACTGTCTGAGACCTGCTGATCCTCTCTCCCTCCCACTCTCCTTCCCCTCTTCCCTCTCTCTTTCCCTCCTTCTTTCCTTCTCCCCCCTCACTCCCTCCCTCTTTTTCTCCCTTCCTTCCTTCATTCTTTCTGCTTCTCTCTCTCCATCCCCAGTCTCTCTCCTCTCATCTCTCTCTCTCTCTCTCTTTCCATCCCCCTATCTCTTCTGTATCTCTGTCTCTCCTTGTTCTTAGCCCTATATCCCCCACCCCCAAATGTATGGATCTGAAAACAACCTTTGTATCCACCAATATTCTAAGTAAGTCCCTTAAGATTCATTTGATGAACAGCTGTTACGTACTTACGAATGACTGATATATTTTTGGCAAATGGAGTGACTTCTTCAGGAAGGCAAACTCTAACTGGTAACCAGATCCCTTTGGCATATGTAAAGAAAAACTTCAGTATGAAACTTTCAAAGATGAGAGAAAGGAAGAAAAGTAACTGTTGGAAAGAATAAGGGCCTAGATGACGTACAACAGAGACTTTGGAAGGTTGGCAAACAGATCAGCCTCAGGGCACGGATGACCCTATGAAAGAAACCCTAAAGTGCAATCACAGAGCTCCGAGGCAAGGTCCCTTATCCAAGTCCTACACCACATAACTACCACCAGTGTGATGGAATGGGCGGAAACAGCATTTTGGCCTATAGACCTATCAGGACTCTGTGAAAATGATGATTTTTTTCAATAAGAAACTGACTAGAGTGTATTTTTCCAGAGAGAGACACAAAGAAAGGGAAACATGGAAAGACACACACACACACACACACACACACACACACACCATGAGCACATCCTTTGAGATAGATACAGAGTGATCAAACAGTAGCTTGAGGACCATTATTTACAGCGCTGGCATCAGCAAAGGTGAACTTGAAACAGCCTTGTTCTTTCATGGTCTATTCTCTTTGCGACTATTTAACCTCCTGTTTGCTCAATATTTATTGATTCAAGCAGCAGGCACCCACTTTGTCTATTAATGTATAATCCTGAGCAAATGCCACCTACATCAGTTTCCCCTGATTAAACCAAAAAAAAAGATACCAGATGTTTCTGACAAATAACAGAGGGTCCTCCTATCCTTCCAGCAGAGAAGATGACTTGGATGGATTTCTGTTCTTGGTGTCAAAAACCCTTGCTTTGACTTCCTAGTTTGACCTGAGAAACAAGTTGTGGGTCTGTGGCAAGGGAGGGACTCAAGGTCAAATGTGGTCCCTGTTTCTTAGCAGCTGAAAGATGGGTTCAGACTTGCTTTGTCATTTGGGGGTGAGGGAGGGAACACTGTTTTTATACATTACTCTCCTTTCACACATGGTCCACTTCCAGTAAAGGGTATAGGACAGCATCACATCTGATCCCCAATCCCTTGTCCTAGATGATCCTCCATACCTGGCAAGCTCCCCATCTTTATTTCCACTTCCTAGAATGCTAACTTTCTCTAAAGGTCAGCTCAGTGGCTAACTTTTATACTAGCTTATAATTCTATTGCTTTGTATATTTTCCTTGTCTATTTTTATATTTATTTACTTTATTTATCTGTATGTATACATGTTCTACAAAGGCTCTGAAGAATATAACCTTCTTGAGGATAAAGACTGTTCCATTTTTGTCTTTATACCTTCACATCCTTGAACGTTTGCACCAAAGAGTCTGGGGTCTCATGGATGGTGGTTTGCCATCCAAAGACTACAACCTTTACAATTCTACCTATTCTATCCTCTTCTCTCTCTCCAACTCATTGAGCTCCTCCTGCTCCTCCTCTCCCTCTTCTGACACTGGGGTGAGTGGATAAGAATGAATGAAATAATCAATGGTCAATGAATTAAACTGAATTGAACAGCTATGACTTGAGGGACATCTTAACCCAAAAGGCTATGAAAAGCAATCTCTCATCATTAGTGCAGATGAGTTAGTGGATATTTTGTTTTGAACTCCACATTTTCGGAGGGGTGAAGAGAAATTACATGCCCTTAGTCTCATGCCTGGCACATGACAGGGCCACATTAAATGCTCACTGATGGGTGGACTGAAACAAAAACTAAGAAATAAATGGGGGTTAAAGGAGGCACAGAATAAAGGGATGCAAAGGGTAGACATTATTTTGTCTAGAGAAAGCAAAGCAACAAGAAATGGACCAAAGTGGGCAGAATAAGGAGAAGCGTTCTAGCATAACATCATAAAAAAACTGAACAACTTTCCAAGACTGAAAAAGTGATTGACACAATAGCCAACCATGACTTCAGAGGAATGAGAATGGTAAAGAACATTGCCCTCCTCCCAGCAGTGAGGGGATGGGCCGAAGACACTCTGAGACACACATTCCTGGACATAGCCAATGGAGGGATTGGTCTGGCTCGATAATGCGCATATTTGTGACAAGGGGTACTTTCTGTCTTGTTGAGGTGTTGGGGGAAGGGGAGCTTAGAAGGGAGAGAAAGTAAATACTTGCTGACTTAAAAAGAGAAGATAAACTGAGGGATAGATGATTTTGAATAGAACTTTAATCTTCAGTTAAAGATTTTTACACACTCAGAAGTCTATGTGAGTGGTATGAATCGGAATCCCTCCTTGAAGGAAGTATATACTCAACCCTGGAAGTTCATCCAGTCAGGATGTGGCATGAATCAGCTAACTACAGTTCAGAATGTAAACTTAGGTTCACTTCATACAGATCCACTGCACATACATATTCCCAATTTAAGTCTACCACACCCCAATTCCATTTCTTTCACCAAGTGAGTTTATCTTGACTAAAATAGATTCCTTGATAGAAAGCTCTCCCAACACCCTCTCCTCCTTCTGAGGTACATCTGTTTTCCTAATAATAGGCTGAGTTGTGACCCTCCTCACTGGGAGACCCATGGAATCCCCCAATATAGATCTCATTAAGTGGAGAAGACAAAAGAAACTTTCCAGCGAGACTCTCTCCCGCCAGTTGTGACCCAACCATGCTTGCCTTGCCAAAGATCTCCCCCCCTCACTGGGCCACTGGCATGGGGCCATTGCATGTTCCCCAAATTGGCATGCTTATTGGCAATTGTTGTTTTAAAAGATCTGAGGGCTCAGAGTAGGGTTTGCAGGACACCCTGCTAGTGGTTTGGCAAATGGCTTCTACAAATGGTAGAAATTCTTGAAAAGAAATAGACATCTGAAATGAAAACAACCTTTTTCTTATAAAAAGTTATTAAAAATAAACAGGTCTTCTCTTCTCAACATAATGGCAAGAGCAGAATATTGTATACACTGTTGGACCCAGTCACTGTTGGGTTTTGTTTAACTTTTTCTTGGTTACCAAGAGTTAATTTTTCTGGGAGTGGGGAAGGAAAGGCAAATATATTCTGATAGGGAGGTAATATAAAAACATAAGGCAGGAATAGAGCTCCACCCTACCTTCTGTTTTTAAAATAAATCAGTGATGACATGTTGGACAAACACATTTGTGGAAAGAATAGAGAGTCAGAGTCAGAGTCCAGGAGTCAGTGGTCCAGCCTCTAAATTCTGTTTTGGTGACTTAGGACCACTCTGAGCTGGACAGGTCACCATCCTCCTCTAGGCCTTCAGATTCCTTACCTGTAAGATTGGATAAAGACTGCTAGATGAGTTATTCTTAGCCACCTGCCCCCAAGGAATTAGAGAGATTTCAGGGGGTCTGAACCTTGATTTTTTATTGAATTACAATATTCAAATATGAAATAATTTATAATAATAAATATTAATCATTTAATTATTGAATTACAGATTTGTTTCTATTACCATTTAAATGGTAAAATTGGTTTCCTTTATAATCCTCTGTATTTTTATTTTATGCGTTTAAAAACAAGATTCTGGAAAAGGTTCCTAAGCTTCCCCAGCAATGTCACATTCTCCACTTGGCTGAAGTGCAAAAGATTGGGGTCACAAGACAAACCCCAGCTCTGAGTAGCCTCAAGTTCTTTCCAGCTCTGAATATATGGTTCCAAATCCCTTAAAAATCAAAAGAAAAGGAGCATAACTAATTTTTTTTAAAAATGTAAAATCAGTTGTGGAAACTGAGACAAAACTAGGAAATGGGCTAGTTACTTCACTGGTAAAGGAAATCTCCCAAAACAGGTTGGCATCTTCTCTGCCCATTGCCTGGGACATGGATGGGTTGAATAACAGGTGTAAGGTCACACAGCCAGTATGTGCCCCAGGCTGGACTTGAACCCAGGTGTGCCTGACCCTGGGGCTAGGTTGTATGAGGCTCTTTGTAAAGGATGATGTCCCAATCTTAAGCAAGGGAGTCCTTGGTAATGTTAATGTCCTAGTCACTACCCAGATTTACTGTGCATCTAGTGCCCCTGCTATTCACCTACGTTATACTTCTGAGGGACCTGGGAACCCACTCACTGATGCCAGTACATCGAACCCCAGCTCAGATCTCCACCCATCATTCCAGATTACGTCAGCCTCAGCCATGATGACTCTGTTCCTCCCCCAAGTTCTCCACAAAGACTGGTGCATGCACCCTGGACGTCTTGCCCAAAGCCAGAATCCAAGGGACACAACTCAGTCAGAGAGCTGAGAAGTCCACCTGGCCCTTTAATTTTACATGAGACCCTCTGAAATGCGCAGCCAAAAATAGCACCTTATTTCTGACGGCCCTTACTGTGAGTTCAAATTTAGTTTATCAATTATCCCTCCTGGGCTGTTCACTTACTCTTTGACAGATACGTATTCCAAATTTATACCAATGCTATATTTACTTCTCTGGGCTAACATCCAAACTCCTTAGCCCTCAAGACCCCACATTCTTGTGCTGCATCTATTTTCCCATTTCTGTCTTACCTTCTCTTATACGAACCCTTCTTTCTGGCTCCAGCTACACCTTCTCCTTCCTCACTCCCAGAAAAAAAAGAAAAATTCATACCTTTATATCTCATACCATTACATCCATCTAGACTGTCCTTCATTGGTAGTAGAAGCCCCAGGCAAAATCCTACTCCCATAGTGGATAGTTCTTTATTGAGATGTGGAGTCAGGCATACTTCGGTTCCAACACTCAATTTCAGAGAACTGGACAAATTTACCGAATTTCTCTTGGCCTCAGTTTCCTTATGTGCAGAATCAGGGAGGTAGGCTATATGGCCTCTAATTTTACTATTCTGTGATTCCATCAAGAAGACCAGTCTGATTGCCTCCATCAGAAGGGAGCTTTTCCTGAAGGTTCCCAGAAGAAAGTCTCACACACGTGCCATGATGGGGAGCAATTTTCACAGAATCTCAATCAGAAGGGACTGAAAATGCTGCCAGGTAGTCCTGCTATTATCCCAACAAGAATCCTCCCTACAACAGCCATTGACATCTACTTAAAGACCACAAAACCAGCCAATGGGATCTGATGGCTTTCTGGGAAATACCTTCCATCCCAGGATGATTCTAATCATTCGGAACATTTTCCTTCTATGGACCTAAATCTGGCTTTTATATCCATTCTTCCACTTGATACTCTTAACATACTGACTCCTGTTATTGAAAATAATACCTCAAAATAATATAGTCTTAGAGGGTTGGTATCCCCATGTCCTATTCAGTTGGAAACTGTGTGACCACAGGCAAATCACTTAACCCTATTTGCCTCTGTTTCCTCATCTGTAAAATAAGTTGGAGAAGAAAATGGCAAACAATTGCAGTATCTTTGCCAAGAAATTCTGAATGGGGCCACAAAGAGGCAGACATAACTGAGATGAGAAACCACTGAATACCAACATTGTGCCAATTTTCAACACGTCTGTTTTACTCTCTCTTGCTCCTTTTACATTTGCTCCCTCCAACCCTTCTGTCATGTATTTACTTGGTTTTCTTTTATCATCCAATCATTCATTCCCTTCTGACTTTATTCCCTTTTCCTAAAAAATGGGTTTGTAGGGTTTTTTTCTATTCCTTCCTTTGCCTTTTCCTTCCAGCCATGATTGTCTAAATATGGGACTTTCTTTAATTTTAATCTGGCCATAATATAGTTTATGTTTATTTATTTTATTATTTATTTATTTAGTATTATATTATATTTATGTATTTATTATGTTTATTATTATATATTTTTGTAATTCATTTATTAATCATTTTAGATCATAGATACGGAAGTAGAAGGGACCTCAAAGATGATCTAGCCTGACCTCTCATCAGATAAGGAAATGAAGGAGCAGATGACTTATCCAAGGTCATACAATTAGTCGGCAGCAGATAAAAAAAATAGCACCCGGGTCCTCAGACTGTGGAGCCACAAAAGTATTATATTTTATGTATTATGGCTTAAGCTCTATGTTCTGTCTTGTGAAGTCATTAACTGTCCATTTTCTGAGATTTTCTCTGAGTAAGTATATCATGTTTGCTCTAGAACCACAATTGGTTCCCACCAATGAAGACAGTGGATAGTCAGGCTCTTAAATACTACTTTTAGTAAAATAAAATAACAAGTAAATGAAGTGAGATTTTAAATAGAAGCTATTTTCATTATACAAGTCATAAATTGAATATGCAAATGAAAATATGAACATGAAAATATGAACTCTAACAATTGTGAGGGTGGCTCCTTCTCCCAGAGGAGAAGGAGGGTGGACAGACCCAACCAGAATGGATGAGGAGCTTTCACGAGCACATCTCCTGACTCCAAGGGATTTTCCCAAACCCCAGGTTAATCATGATTGGTACATTCAAAGGTACCAAAGGTCTTAGAAACAGCAGCTACTCTTTCAAAATACCCATTAAAACAATGGTGAGAGCTGCCATTTTCATGATAACACATCACCCTCATCCTCCTGAGGAGAAAGATCACTGAAAAGGAAAAGGATCTCATGAAGAAAACATGGGACAAAATGAAGTCCCCAGTTATGGATTATTCATAACTGCTCAGCTGGTCTAGGCAGTTTTGAGAGGACCACACCAGCATCAATAGGACAGTCAAGGGTTGCAACTTTTCTTCAACTGCCATGTCTATTGGGGTGGTCTGTCCTGGGCACAGTGCTCCTCTGCAATCTACATATTACAGTCCCTGCTTACAACCCTGACATTCTATCTAAGACCAAATAAATGACAAATAAAAGGTTTTTTTACTTACTGCTGAAATGTTTTGCATAAACTATTCTTGAATGTCACTCTAAGTCCAGGGGAAGGGACCAAGCCCGGGCCTTGGGTTGTCCGAATCCTGCTCTTAGTCACTTCTACTTCACCTCAGAAAAATCTGTAAGTGAGGAACAAGGACGGCCCCAGTGCGGTCAGCCGAGCCAACGCTAAGCTGCTGGAACTGCTCCATCCGGAGCAGACCCTCTAAAGGTATGTTTAGGGAATTCTGCAGGTGATTAAGGATGAAGAACAATCAAAGAGGGGTGAAGGATGGTTTAACCAACTAACAGAATTCTGGTTGTAATTACAAATGAATGGATTCCCTTTATAGTTAACTGAGGAAAAAATAAGTCATTTTTCTCTTCGTCTATACATAGGTTTCTCAGTGACCCTTTATAGAGGAAATATTCTCTAGTTTCAGTTTCCTTCACACACACATATCCAGTCCACAATCTGATCATCATGGAGATTGATTCTTAACATAAGAGTGAGCATTTATATAGACACACAAAATGCAGCCCAACAGTGGGGTAATTTTCCCCTTCCCATGTAGCAACCGCATGTAAAGGTGAGGAATTGACTCACCATCAGAAAAAGCCCTGCTCTTGAGTTGTTTTTCCAGTAAATGCAACAGATGTATCTTCAATTTCTCACTCATCCCCCTCTCTTACATTTATGAAGAGCCAGACCCATAGCCATGGACCCAAGCAGAGCAAGATGACCCCGTTGGTAACCAAACCCATGATGAAGGCATCAGCAGCTCAGGCGCTCAACCCAAAAGTCATGCAATAGTGTATGTCCAATGCTATGCTATCTACAGACTCTCATGTAACTTAGGGTTCCCTGCACCACCTCAGATCCCTTGCTCTCCTACAAGCTTATAAATAGGAAAAGAGAGAAGAGGAATTTCCAAGATGGTGGGATGACCAAGGCATGCGTCTACGTGTGTGTGAATACAAACACATGCCCCTACATTTTTGCAGAGCATAATAATGTCAGATTTCTACATTTGAAATTTGCAATCCTTTCACCCTATATGATCTTGTTTTCTCCCCACAGCTACTTCGGCAGTTAGGAGCTATTGTTGTCCATGTTTTACAAATAAGAAAACTGAGGCTCAGCAGTTAATTCTAGAGCAGGGACCCACAGCTAATGAGTGTTCAGGGCAAAATTCAGCATCTTCTTGATGCTGAACCTAGAGACTGGACAGATTTTCTTCTCTCCAACACTCCTCATTCTTTCCATTCTCTCCAAAATCAGGCAACCAGCCCCCAAAGTATTTGTGGATTCAATTCTTTCTTCCTTTGAGACAGGCCATGTCTACTTTTTCCTGCTATCCCTCCCCAACTTTCTGCTCCAAATGTTTTGTTTCAGCTACTCAGACACTCTGGATTGCTAGTAAGTCATGTTAAGAGGGTCCATCTTCAGTTCTCAAACATTTGGAGGTTGTATACTGAGGCTTCCTCTTTGCCCCTATTCAGAGACTGTGGCCTATTTCATAAGACTGGAATAGAAGAACGAGATGTAAAAAAAGAGAAAAAGTCCCAGGGGCAAGATTGCCAAAAATAGACCCCAGCCTTAATATTTAGATTCTGCCGCTGTGTTCCTTCATCCAGAAACATCATCATCTCAGAGGGAAAAGAAAAGTCACTTTATAAAAATGGACTCACTTAAACAATGATAGTTGTTCATTGACACTGCACCACTAGCTATTTTCACAACAAATTTATGTGGCCCCTTTGGGAAGAATATGTATTCAATTCAGCCATTCTCATATTAGCAAGAGGCAGTATGGATATGCACAAACAGAGAGCTCACCAAGTGACTGGGGTCTGAGTCACTAAGGCCAAAGGGCTCAAGGGACTGAAGCTCTCCGGACCTTCTGGGGCCAGGCACACTCAAAGGACCTTTATTTCTTACCCAGAAGTGACAGCACCTCTTAGAAATAGTGGAAATGGCATCCTCCGGTAAGCAGATAATCTGCAACACATTTTGCTAATTCAAAAGAAAAAAATAAACAATTGCTTAAGACTTATGTAAGGAAATCACCTATACAGTCACTGATGGCTCCCTACACTGAAAGCTTTGAGTCTTTTATTTGGTTTGGGCAGAGAGGTCACGTGCCAGACTTGGAATCAGGAATAAGGGCCTGAGTTCAAATCCTGTCTCAGATACTTATCAGCTGTGCAACCCTGGGTAAGTCTCCTATCCTCTCCAAAATGCCAATTCCTCATCTGAAAAACATGCCCATTTTACAAAATGTGCCCATAGTAAGAGCATCTACATCACAGGTTCTTGTGAGGATCCAGTGAGATCTGTTCATCTCAAAGTGATATATACACGTCAGCTTCATCATCATCACATTATTTATTACTATTCATCCCCAGCACTAAACACAAATGTCTTGTACATGGGCGGTATTTAATAAAAGTGATTTTTGAATTAGATAATACATAACCCTCAGGCATACATACTTTTAAGTTCAGCCTTTAGAAATAAAAAAAAATTAAAATGATATGATATTTCCTGCTGAAGGCCTGTTGGAATGCAGAGGAGCTTAACAGATCTTACACCCAAGAGAGAGAATGCCATTCCATCGATAAAGAATGTCCCTAACCCCTCCCTGGCTCACTCACAGATCCGCTGTCAGGAGGTATGGCCCAGGACAAAGAAGGCAGGATTCTAATCAAGGAGTTCAAATGGCCTCTGGCATCCCTTCCTGCTCTAAATCTATGATCCTTTTTTTTAAACCCAGTACCTCTTACTCCAAATCCAGGACAAGTGACAGAAAGTAGTTTGGCTCAGGAAGATTATTAACATGAGAAAGGATCAGGCAGGTAGGTCAGAAGTAGATAGTAAGAGACTTTTAATGCCATGGTAAGGAATTTAAAAGCAACCATACTCATTAGTGAATAGGCAGTCATTTGAAGGCTTTTGAACAGCATGAACTACAATGGGACATTGGGAGAAATATTTGGACAAGTGCATGAAGGAGAAGTTGGAAAAAAACAGACTGGAGGTAAAAAGATCAGTGGGAAAGGTATTACAAGAGTATAGGTAAGGACTGATGAAAGGCCATAATGAAGAAGTTTTGTGGGGTCACACAGAAGGTGCCAGATGTGAGAGAGCCTCAAAAGACAAAAACAGGAAGACTTGGTAAATGACAGTGGGGGGTGGGGGGCAGAAGGAAGAGGAAGAAAGAGACAGAAAGACAGAGATAGAGAGGCAGAAATAGGAACGCTGAGGCTCCAAATGTACAAAGAATGAGGTCCCCCCTTCCTCTTCTTCCAAGACCTCTTCAAGGTTCTCCCCACCCCAAGATGTCTCCATTGTCTCCATATCTATCCACAGTAGTCCTACCAGCCAAATGTGGACTTGCCTTGTTTCTCCATGATTCTGCCATCCATTCACTTTTCTACCCAAGGGAACCTCCCAGAATCTAGACTGATAAGCAATATGGTGGGTCAAAGCTCAGTGTTTCACCTGTTGGGCAGACTGCCATGCATGTCCAAGGGATGGACCACATCCCTTCAATTATGCCACCTAGGACTATGAAGGGAACACAAATGCTTTCTCCTGTAATTTAACCCACCTAGGACCCGGAGTATACTTCCAAAAATCCAACAATAATAACAAATAACAATAGCAGGTAGTTTTTTATAGCACTATAATGCCAGCAAGGCATTTGACATGTTATCTCACTTGATCCCCATAACAACCATAGAAGGTAGGTGCTGTTATTATGCCCATTTCACAGACGAGGAGACTGAGACCGAGAAAGCTTAAGTGACTTACTCTGGCTCACAAAGCTAATAAGTGACTCAGGATTTCAAGTCTCACTGATTCCAAGTCCTGCACTCCAGCCACTGGCCACTCAGCTGCCTCTATATAGTCCTACCTTACTTCTACTCCTAAGCTCATCTCACCCCTTCCTCTGGTTCTCCTCATTCCACTGACATCCTCTCTAAAGGCACGGAAATTATGGATGTCCTTCCTGTTGTTCAGTCATTTCCGTAACATCCAACTCTTCTTGACCCCATTTGGCATTTTCGTGGCAGAGATAAGGGAGTGGTTTGCCATTTCCTTCACATCTCATTCTACAGATATCTGAGGCAAATGGAATTAAGGGACTTTCCCAGGGTCACACAGCTTATATGTGTCTGAGGTCGGATTTGAACTCAAATCCTCCTGACTCCAGGGCCAGTATTCTACTCACTGAGCCACCCAGTTACCCCCCAAAATGACAGATTAGAATTTATCAAGAACTATATATTCCAAACCTATTATGTGCCAGGCACTGTGCTAGGCACTGGGGATAAAATGACAAAGATGAAAACCAGTCCCTGCCCCAGAAGAGCTTGAATTCTACATGAGGAGACAGTATGTACACATATAAGCAGGTATGGACAAACCAAATCCATCATTATGGCAGGCAGTAACAGTAGCTGGGGAAGGGAGGGGGGCAAGGCAGGAGAGGACATGAGAAAGGTCCCTAAGGAGGGAAAGCAGGCATTTGAAGACACAGAGCTGAGGAAGAAGTTCATTGCTGGAGGGAATTCCGGGAAAGGAAGGAGGAAGGAGGAAAAAGGAAGGGAAAAGAAAAACTCTCCCTCTGTGTCATAGCAGAAAGGTAGAGGATGACCAGGGCAAAATGCTGCATATACTTTTCAAAGGGTGATTTTAGTTAATTGTTTTCCTTGATTTTAAGATCATAGATTTAAGGCTATAAAGGACATGGGTATCCAGCCAAATCTCCTCATTTCACAGAAGAGGAAGCTGAGGTTCAGTGACATTTAGTGTCTTGCACAGAGGGGCCCTTGAACCCAGGCCTCTCTCTGCCCTGACTCGTTCCACCACCTCCACTCATTGCTTCTCAATATCATTCAGTGTGCCCCCCTCATTAGCTCTGAGTTTCTGTAAACTACTGAAAAGAACAACATGAATGCAAACTAACCTGTGGGGTTCCCCCCAATTTCTGGTCCTGGTCACCTCCACTCACATCACTTAGACCCATTCTTCCTCTTTCAGCAGCCCAAAAGCCAGCCCTGATAGAGGCCCCCAAAATGCTTTTAGGAATGACAAGTGCTTCTGGGCAGGGTTGTTTGATCCCAAAGACGGAAATGTGATTTTTCTCCTCAGGAAAAAAAAAAATCCTTCCATGGCTCCCATCTCTTCTCTGTTATTTTATTATTTTAATGCAAAACTATGAAGACACTAATGTAAGTGGCCTCAGCCTGCCTGCTCACCATTTTCCTCTCAAGGAAGAAATGCTCAGAAATCTGCAAACCCAACCTTCTGTTCCACCCCTTCCTCAGAAAATTGAGGCATTTAAAACCAAAGGTCAAACTGCTATGTCTCATTTTTAAAAATTTGAATTAAGGACCGAGTTGTAATCCATCCAGATTTGTCTGTGTCTTATTTCACATTTGAGACTAGAAGCCCCTGGAGAGCAGGAGGACTTGGGTCAATGTAGCTGGAGCCTTCAACAGTACCTGGTACACGGTCGGTGTTTAAGATCTTTGAGTCTAATCCCCTAATTTCATAGACAGAGAACAAAAATAGCTCCCACCTCCCAGGGTGGCTGTGAGAAGCAAATGAGATAATATACGTAAAGCACTTAGCATATGCGTAGCACATAATAGGTGCTATATAAATGTGAGTTATCATTGTAAAAAACCAAGGCCCTGGTGGCCAAGAAATGGAAATCCAAGGGATACTCATCAGTTGAGAAATGGCTGAACAAGTTGTGGTATGTGAATGGAATGGAATATTATTTTCCTATAAGAAATGACAAACAGGAGGACTTCAGAAAAACTTGGAAAGACTTATATGAACTGATGCTGAGTGAAAAGAGCAGAACCAGGAGAACATTATACAAAGTAACAACCACAGTGTGTGAGGACTTTTCTTATAGACTTATCCCTTCACAACAATGCAAAGACCTAAAACATTTCCTAAGGACTCTTGATGCAAAATGCCGTCTACATTCAGAGAAGGAACTATAGAGTCAGAACACAGAATGCAGCAGACTATTTTCTCTTGTGTTATATCTTGTTTTGGTTTTTCTCATTGTTTCTCCCATTTGTTTTAATTCTTCTATGCAACATGACTAATGTAAAAATGTGTCTAATAAAAACATATGTGTAGAAACCATATAAGATTTAAAATTTATGGAAGTGGATGCTGAAAACAAATAAGTTAATAAAAAAGTAAGAAACTGAGGTCCAAGCCATGAGTGGCAGAGCCTCCATTTGAACCCTGAACCTCTGACTTCAAATCTAGTGCTCCTTTCTGTGTACATGGGTCTGCTGAAGGAATGAATGACAAGTAGTTTTTTTTACACATGAATACCAAGGGGAACATTTTGTTTCCTACAAAACCCTCTGATAGGGTAAAAGGGTCCTTCCAACAAGACAACTGCTAAAGATGATCCCCGCAGGCAGCATCCAGACACCTGCTTCTGCACAGAGAGACACAGATCAATGAAGATTTCAGTAGCATCCACTCAGACCCTTGTTGGGTTCATATCACGGGACCAGAAGTCACAGACTTAGAGGTGGAAGAAGCCTCCCAAACACCTTATTTTACAGATGGAAATCAGTGGCAGAAAGGGGTCTAGTGACTTGTCCAAGACCACTCGAGTAGCAAGGGTCTGAAAAGGAAATTGATGGAGATTTCTGACTCTGATCAGGGTTTTCTCTAGATACCACAAGACTTTTCAATATCACTCCCCAATGGCCAGTGTGCTATCCTTAAGAGGGACGTTTCTTTTCTGCAAACAGTTTCCAATGAGACCACACAATCCAATTATCCTAAGCCCCCTAATCTGTGAACCCCCTGGGAATTGTGGAGAAACCAACAGCAGGTTGTCTAGGAGGAAAATGGAAGAAAAAAGATGTATCAGAAAGGAAATTCACCAACACCAGAATGAATTCTGCACCTCAGCTTCATTCTTTCAGGGACATCTGAATGGAAGGTCCTTCTTGGGTGTCTCTGACAAAGCCGTGTGAGAAGGGTCAGTAGCAATGGAGTCCTATTTATGAGCCCTGTTAACACTGAATAGAGAGCTTAGAAATGTCTGTCTCTAAAAATAGAGCCTGGATGTCCCTTGCTGTCATCACCAAGCAGGAGCCGGTGGACTGCTCTGGGCGGGGAGAGTGAGCCGGCTGCCTTCTCCCTTCTTCGAGCCCAGCTCTCCCTCCCGAGGAAGGTAGCAGAGATCGACCCAATCCTGTATCTTGATCATTTCCAACAATATCACTGCCCCTCCAACAGGCAGCTATCACATGGCCTGTTTTTGGCAGCAGGAAGGAATCTGTGGTTTTACTTGAATGTTGCTTGTCTTTATTTAAACTACTAGAAATAACCCAAAAATGACAGAATGCTCCTTCTATAAATACTCCTCTCAGCGTAGAGTTATATTAGGAGACACCTCAGATGGCATGATAACGCCTAACCAGCTAATCTTAGACCTGCAATGCCATAAGATAGAAATAGTGAGGCTAAGAATAACTGACCCAAAGGAGCCCGCCTGCTGAAGGACCCACAGACATGCCGGCCAGAAGTCAGAATGCATCAGCCCGCTCCCCAAGGCTCCTGCCCCCACCTCCAGCCACTCTCCCCAAATGGCAGCAGGGGCTGGTGGAGAGTCATGCGGTATTCATAAACCTGGCCCACACCTCCCACAGGGAGCATGCCTGCCTAGGAAACTGGCGGATAAGGAAGTCAGACCACCGTGGAGAGAGCAGTGTTTCCTCTGCAAACCTCAGATGGAAGGAAGAAAGGACCCACAAAGAGAAGAGAGGGCTTCTTAAAGCTTTCCCTCTGGACTGAAATTCATCTTTCATGGCCATCCA